>JAZGTH010000008.1:13965000-14225000 GCA_036877525.1 Chromobotia macracanthus
CAAACCACATAAACACATTGTGATTGTACAAAACAAGCAGCTGTACAGAAACCCTTGATAAATGGTTAAAGAAAAGCATAAACAAGCACATTCATTTACAAGAGACAATTAAAAAAAAAACACTTGTTTGATAGGCCTGCAAATAAATCAGTTCAATAATCTTTGACAGGAAGACAACTTCAAAAACTGTTCCTAATAAAGGTTTAAGAATATCCAACTTCAATTTTCATCAAAATGTGCAGCTGGAAAAAAATAGTGGAGACTGTCCACTGACTCTGAAAATATGGCCAGGGCAATTTCACAATTTTAATAACTTATTACAACTAAGAAACATTATAGGTTAAAAACACATCATAGTCATTTGTCTTAATTTTACATTACAAACAAAAACAAGAAAAATAGCTGCTTGGAATAATACACCAAATTGTTTCGGCTTTTAAATTATGCAGAGTTCAATGCATAACACAGAAAACATGCAAACTGTCATGAAGGGGAAAGTTTGAAACACATCAAACTACAACCATCAAGACTCAGCAAGTACCACATCAAAACTAAAGGTGCCAAATAATTTACCTTTGCAGCATTTCAATACAATAATCTGAAGATGTCCACCAACTCACAGAAGACTAAAAAAGAAATAAACAAAGAGCCACTGTAGTAATGTCTTCAGGTCGTACACAAACCAACAAAATTCATAACATTTATGACGGGATTTGAACAATGGACAGGACACAATCACACTGTTCTATCTGAGCATGCCTATGAACATGAAAGTTAGATTAGACCGCTCACTGCTGTTACCAAGAACTACACTTACACGTGACCTAATACAAGCTCCACAGACAGTGTTCAAGCTCTGTAGTTCACTTAACAAACACAATACAGTGCTGACCTTCAGAGAACATACTGAGGTGAGACGTCTGTAGAACAATCTTCCCTTTAACAGTGGAGTGAATGTGTGGAAATCTGTCACGAGAATGTCATGAAAACAAAGTCTGTTTTTGCATTGACATTTTGATGACAATTAAGCAAGCTTTCCCAAACTTTTCCAATTGCAATTGACTATAATGCAGAAAAAGATACTTCCTGGCAGTTTTTGTCGTACTACAAAAAACGAGCATAGATTAATTATATTGAAGAGAATCCCCCCTGAAAACAATGGGAATCAGAAAGAAAACAAACATCATTACAGTGAAGTCCATAGACAGTTTTGAGGTGAAATGTGAGCTGGATGTTTCCTGACAAAAAAAAAATCTACAACATTGTAGTCAAAAATGAAAACAAGCAAACATAAAGGTATCTTGTTTGAGGATGGGTGGAATGCAGACAGTAACCTGACATTATGAACATAAAACACAGTATATTTATGTGAAGCTGAATCTGTTGCCATATTTAAAAAAAAATCCCAAAAAATATCACAATGTAGCAGGAGCCGTTTGCAAAGCATCAGTGACTGTTCAAGATAACCTCAATCAACATCCACCGAATATCAAACTCTTTGCCTTGAATACATTTTGGTGTTTAGAAAAGTTTCTATACACCTCAGACACAAATGTCTTATAGTTATTTTATATAATATACACACTCTGACAAGTAGACATACTTAAGAAAGCTATGGGTACAAAAGGACTTTTCTAACTACCCCTTTGTTCTTAAAAAAGTGCAATCTGATGCCTTAATCCCTTCTTACCAGAACCTTCTGTTGTGTAATACCTTCAGGCATAGACTCCAACTGTCTCTATGGCAGAAATCTCTCTAATGCAACAACAGTGCGTTATCGCAGCAACAGTGATTGCCTGACGCAAACCTTTAGGAAGGTGAGAAGTATTAAAAACGGGAATCGAAAAATGTGACAGTTTGGTGACCAAGAGAATGTCACAGAGCCCTTCCTCGTCCTCACGCAAGTTGCTTTACTAGTTTCTGTACATGGGGGAGGGTTAGAGCAGAGGTGTGCAATTAGTCCAGAAGGTGTTTCCGAGAGCTCACTCGTGAGCGACTGGAGCGTCGAATGTCAAACTTTGAGTCTTTGCACCTTTGGCAGATGTAAGTCTCGGGCACATTGGACTTGCGAATTTTGGCACATGAGAGGTGGATCCAGGTGTTGCACTGGTTGCACTCAATCATCGCTCTTCCTGCGAATGGTTTCATGCAGAAACACGTCACCAGGTCCCAGGAGTCATCATCTGCACACAACAGAGTCAGACAGCAGATTTAAATGTATCCCACTGTGAAAAAAACTACCACTGACTGTAAACTACAAGAGGTGTTTACCTGAATCAACCATGATGTCTTCATCGTCTCCCGATCCGTCTTCATCTCGGAACACCACCTGTTTTCCCTGACGGATCACAGTCCTTTTTCCAGAAAAACCCTCTACCTTCAACACTATGGCTTCTCCCACAGGTTGTGCATCATTCTCTTGTTCCTCTGATCTTGAAATGGGACTACAACTTTTAGAACTATCCCAACATGGACTGCCAGCATCAGGTTCTTCTTTGCAGGCTGAAGTGCCCGGAGAGCCTGAAGCAGGTCCTGAACATGCCTGTGCAGGCCGGTCTGTGCTCAGGCCTGTGGGGATGCTGAGGTCATCTTCCGGTTCTTCTTTGATGGTACGCCCAAGGTTGGAGATCCCACCTTCAGAGCTCGGTGGAAACGGGGGGAAAAATCCCAATTCCTCATCCCTGTTTATCCTCAGCTTCTTCCTCTTCTTTTTTACCTTGTCTGCTTTCTTTCGACCCTCCAGCACAATACCAGCTGACTTCGGGCGCTTCGGGAGCTCAAAGCCCTCGCTCAAAGGTCTCTTGAACCCAGCAAAGCTCTTGCGGTTCTTGGGCTGGGGCTCGTCTGGAGAGGAGAGACTGCAGCCCAGCCTCTGATTCTCCCACCCATCGCTGTCTGCAGTGCTGCCTGTGCTGTTTGGAGGACTGGAGCTGCTTCTCAAGGGCACCTCCTGTGGACAGAGGTAGAAAATTTACAATAAATTACAATACAGAGTTTTAACTCTGTCACCTCAGCCTGAACATGGACAACCTCTGAAATCCCAGAGTTTGTTCCAATAATCACATGTACTAAATAAATAAAAACCAGAGACACGCCCACAAGACCCCAAAGCCACTGCAGATTCATTGGTAGAAATTTTCATGGGACTGCTGAAGTTTGTCAGTCTCCATTTATTATTTATTCTTTCCTTATTTACTGTTTATTAGGTTTTTTTTTTCAGATTTACTTAATGATAATAATAAAAAGGTCAAGAACAAGACAAAGCCATATTACACTACAATATCAAAAGAAAACAATCATAAAGAAAATAAAGTCCATTAGGATTATTCATATTATTACAGAAAAGTAACTTAACTGTCATGAAAATAATGTCAGTGCAAAACATGTTAATGGTTCTACAAACAGTTTAATTTCATGTCTTTGGGGAGAAATATGACCTGGATGTGTTGTTGTCTTCCTGTAACATGTCTGCTGTAAGAGACATGCCAAAACACAAAGACTGAAAACAGCATCTAAAGCATGTACAATACAGACTGAAAATAAGCTGACAGGATGTGAATGTTTTATATATGAACAGTGATCAAGTGAACAAATGTCACATCTCAAGATTTTCTCGATTTAGCCTCCATCCATGTTAAAGATCTCCTGAGGAGGGGCAGGACTGTTTTCAGACACACACACTGCTGTTGTGAGGAATGGCACTCAGAGACAAAGATCTGAGATGTGGAGGGAGGAGACTGGAGTGACCCTCTTACCCTTCTGGGGGGTCTCTCTCAGCGGCTGCCATAACAGCCACCACCATGTCTGTGAATTAAACAACAGTGTCAGAAGCACCCGACACAAACTTCCACCAACATCCAGTGTGACCCCAGTGCCAGGAGAAGGACCCTCTGGAGGTCAGTGTCATATTCTTATTGTGCCATAATGCGGCATGTCAAGATGAGGCAGTGAGGTCAGCTAGACTCTCACAGACAAATGCACACAGACATTGCAGTGACAAAACAACAGCACGGTTCATCAAATCCAGAATTACTATGTGGAGATTTTGAGAACCACAGGGTTCATTACTTTTTCCCTTGTTCTCTTAAATACATCACTAAGACTCACCTCTTGTGGATATGGACTATAACCAGCATACGCCAGCACAAAAGTGCAGAACGTATTGAAATCTTCCACCGTCCGTTTCCGCTTAAAAGTTGAAGTGTAGCCCTGCAAACAGAAATTATGTACATTTAAAAAAACATTTAAAAATATAAAAAGCAGTATGTATATAGTTTATGTATATAGTTTATGACAGTCCAGGTAATGAACACATTGGTTTGCTTAGAAAATGAGATTAGAAAATCAAGCAACGTCCACGCATGCGCAGTACTACAAATATTCACGTATTAACAACTACGAGTAATCGACACATCACAGTACATTTCACGATAAACACAAACTTACATTTTTCTATTTTATAATAGCGTTTGCTAATGAGAAACAAGAAATACATGTTTTAACTGATCAAGACATCAGATAATGACAAAATATAATGATAACGATAAATGTGAAACTTCTCACTTCTCCTGAGCAGCTGTTTTTAAGAGCTCAGACAACATGAACGACACAAACATTTCTGATCACTGATCAGACGCTTTTAATCGAGTCCATTCAGTCTCAGAAGTAACGAGATAAATGCACAAACAATGACAAAATCAACGTAACAGAAAACTGACATCGTTTACCTGCGCGTCAAATGAACAAGCTGTCGAGTTGTCCATTCCTGTAAAGTAAAAATCAAGTTATAATCCACGACCTGCAGTTCATGTGTAACGTTAACAAAGGCTGCAATAAAACCGAATAAACTTGTGAATGTACTGAATGACCTGTGAAACCTCATCAAACAGCCCATAATTATTATGCATCATGTTAAATATAATCACACGCTCATTCACACAGCTCACAGAGACACACAGCTCCTCATCACACCGTGTTCAAGCGCATCTGTCATCTGAATCAGACGTGACTCTGACGCATCATCAGACGTGACTGTGACGCATCATCAGACGTGACTGTGACGCATCATCAGACGTGACTGTGACACATCATCAGACGTGACTGTGACACATCATCAGACGTGACTGTGACGCATCATCAGACGTGACTGTGACACATCATCAGACGTGATTCTGACGAATCATCAGACGTGACTCTGACGCATCATCAGACGTGATTCTGACGAATCATCAGACGTGATTCTGACAAATCATCAGACGTGATTCTGACAAATCATCAGACGTGACTGTGACACATCATCAGACGTGACTGTGACAAATCATCAGACGTGACTGTGACAAATCATCAGACGTGACTCTGACGCATCATCAGACGTGACTCTGACGCATCATCAGACGTGACTCTGACGCATCATCAGACGTGACTCTGACGCATCATCAGACGTGACTCTGACGCATCATCAGACGTGACTCTGACGAATCATCAGACGTGATTCTGACGCATCATCAGACGTGATTCTGACGAATCATCAGACGTGACTGTGACGAATCATCAGACGTGACTGTGACGAATCATCAGACGTGACTGTGACAAATCATCAGACGTGACTGTGACAAATCATCAGACGTGACTCTGACACATCATCAGACGTGACTCTGACACATCATCAGACGTGACTGTGACACATCATCAGACGTGACTGTGACACATCATCAGACGTGACTGTGACACATCATCAGACGTGACTCTGACAAATCATCAGACGTGACTGTGACACATCATCAGACGTGACTGTGACAAATCATCAGACGTGACTGTGACAAATCATCAGACGTGACTGTGACAAATCATCAGACGTGACTGTGACACATCATCAGACGTGACTGTGACACATCATCAGACGTGACTGTGACGAATCATCAGACGTGACTGTGACACATCATCAGACGTGACTGTGACACATCATCAGACGTGACTGTGACACATCATCAGACGTGATTCTGACGAATCATCAGACGTGACTGTGACGAATCATCAGACGTGATTCTGACACATCATCAGACGTGACTCTGACACATCATCAGACGTGACTCTGACACATCATCAGACGTGACTCTGACACATCATCAGACGTGACTCTGACACATCATCAGACGTGACTCTGACACATCATCAGACGTGACTCTGACACATCATCAGACGTGATTCTGACAAATCATCAGACGTGACTGTGACACATCATCAGACGTGACTGTGACACATCATCAGACGTGATTCTGACAAATCATCAGACGTGACTGTGACACATCATCAGACGTGACTCTGACACATCATCAGACGTGACTGTGACACATCATCAGACGTGATTCTGACAAATCATCAGACGTGACTGTGACACATCATCAGACGTGACTGTGACACATCATCAGACGTGACTGTGACACATCATCAGACGTGACTTGAACATCATCAGACGTGATTCTGACAAATCATCAGGCGGATTCTGACAAATCATCAGGCGTGACTTGACACATCATCAGACGTGACTCTGACACATCATCAGACGTGACTGTGACACATCATCAGACGTGACTGTGACACATCATCAGACGTGATTCTGACAAATCATCAGACGTGACTGTGACACATCATCAGACGTGACTGTGACGAATCATCAGACGTGACTGTGACACATCATCAGACGTGACTGTGACAAATCATCAGACGTGACTGTGACAAATCATCAGACGTGACTGTGACACATCATCAGACGTGATTCTGACAAATCATCAGACGTGACTGTGACACATCATCAGACGTGATTCTGACAAATCATCAGACGTGATTCTGACAAATCATCAGACGTGACTGTGACACATCATCAGACGTGACTGTGACACATCATCAGACGTGACTGTGACACATCATCAGACGTGATTCTGACACATCATCAGACGTGATTCTGACAAATCATCAGACGTGATTCTGACAAATCATCAGGCGTGACTGTGACACATCATCAGACGTGACTGTGACACATCATCAGACGTGACTGTGACACATCATCAGCGTGACTGTGA
Organism: Chromobotia macracanthus; assembly: GCA_036877525.1. Taxonomy (NCBI): domain Eukaryota; kingdom Metazoa; phylum Chordata; class Actinopteri; order Cypriniformes; family Botiidae; genus Chromobotia; species Chromobotia macracanthus. The sequence goes on from JAZGTH010000008.1 coordinate 13,972,080, forward strand.
CAAATCATCAGACGTGATTCTGACAAATCATCAGACGTGACTGTGACACATCATCAGACGTGACTGTGACACATCATCAGACGTGACTGTGACACATCATCAGACGTGACTGTGACACATCATCAGACGTGATTCTGACAAATCATCAGACGTGACTGTGACACATCATCAGACGTGACTGTGACACATCATCAGACGTGACTGTGACACATCATCAGACGTGACTGTGACAAATCATCAGACGTGACTGTGACACATCATCAGACGTGACTGTGACACATCATCAGACGTGACTGTGACACATCATCAGACGTAACTGTGACAAATCATCAGACGTGATTCTGACAAATCATCAGACGTGACTGTGACACATCATCAGACGTGACTGTGACACATCATCAGACGTGACTGTGACACATCATCAGACGTGACTCTGACGAATCATCAGAAGTGACTCTGACGCATCATCAGACGTGACTCTGACGCATCATCAGACGTGACTGTGACGCATCATCAGACGTGACTGTGACGCATCATCAGACGTGACTCTGACGAATCATCAGAAGTGACTGTGACGAATCATCAGACGTGACTGTGACGAATCATCAGACGTGATTCTGACGAATCATCAGACGTGACTCTGACACATCATCAGACGTGACTGTGACACATCATCAGACGTGATTCTGACAAATCATCAGACGTGACTGTGACACATCATCAGACGTGACTCTGACGAATCATCAGAAGTGACTCTGACGCATCATCAGACGTGACTCTGACGCATCATCAGACGTGACTGTGACGCATCATCAGACGTGACTGTGACGCATCATCAGACGTGACTGTGACGCATCATCAGACGTGACTGTGACGCATCATCAGACGTGACTGTGACGAATCATCAGACGTGACTGTGACGGATCATCAGACGTGACTGTGACGAATCATCAGACGTGATTCTGACGAATCATCAGACGTGACTCTGACACATCATCAGACGTGACTGTGACACATCATCAGACGTGATTCTGACAAATCATCAGACGTGACTGTGACACATCATCAGACGTGATTCTGACAAATCATCAGACGTGACTGTGACACATCATCAGACGTGACTGTGACACATCATCAGACGTGACTGTGACACATCATCAGACGTGACTGTGACACATCATCAGACGTGATTCTGACAAATCATCAGACGTGATTCTGACACATCATCAGACGTGACTGTGACACATCATCAGACGTGACTGTGACACATCATCAGACGTGACTGTGACACATCATCAGACGTGACTGTGACAAATCATCAGACGTGATTCTGACAAATCATCAGACGTGACTGTGACACATCATCAGACGTGACTGTGACACATCATCAGACGTGACTGTGACACATCATCAGACGTGACTGTGACACATCATCAGACGTGATTCTGACAAATCATCAGACGTGACTGTGACACATCATCAGACGTGACTGTGACACATCATCAGACCGACTGTGACACATCATCAGACGTGACTGTGACACATCATCAGAGTGACTGTGACACATCATCAGACGTGACTGTGACACATCATCAGACGTGATTCTGACAAATCATCAGACGTGACTGTGACACATCATCAGACGTGACTGTGACAAATCATCAGACGTGACTGTGACAAATCATCAGACGTGACTGTGACACATCATCAGACGTGACTGTGACACATCATCAGACGTGACTGTGACACATCATCAGACGTGACTGTGACAAATCATCAGACGTGACTGTGACACATCATCAGACGTGACTGTGACACATCATCAGACGTGACTGTGACACATCATCAGACGTGACTGTGACACATCATCAGACGTGATTCTGACAAATCATCAGACGTGACTGTGACACATCATCAGACGTGACTGTGACACATCATCAGACGTGACTCTGACGAATCATCAGAAGTGACTCTGACGCATCATCAGACGTGACTCTGACGCATCATCAGACGTGACTGTGACGCATCATCAGACGTGACTGTGACGCATCATCAGACGTGACTGTGACGAATCATCAGACGTGACTCTGACGAATCATCAGAAGTGACTCTGACGAATCATCAGAAGTGACTCTGACACATCATCAGACGTGACTGATGCTGTGAGGTGACATGTTCAGACATTCATGAGGTTTATGGGCTGTCCGCCGGCCCGCTGACAGACGGACTTGATCTGGTCTCATTGATAATGCATCAGCCCGAACACACTAATGGTATCCAGCATTCAGTATTCCACTCCTAAATCAACATCTCGTTTACATTTAAGCTCTTTAAATAAACGCTGATCCACTTTTTTCTCCTTTGTAAGAAGTTGCTAATTGGCTAGCCGTGGCGCTGCTGTTTGTTTACGGCGCTTCCTTCACGTTTACCTGCTGCTGAGACGCGCACCGCGGGGCGCACCGCGGGACACACCGCGGGACAGATGCGGATATTCGTCCCGCATCCACAGTGACAGCGACGGCGGATGAAAACAATGAGCGACCGAGCCGACTGATGAAGATGTGATGGGTGAAACCCACACAGACCTGCTCCCGTGTCAAAATAAAAGTCTCCACACAACCAGCCTGTTGACTGAAACGCTCGGGATTAAGTTTTATAATCTTATTAAAGTGAATGAGAACATTTCTGCTATCTGTCACTCAGTCCGTCCTTCTGCTCAAGTGTGAAATACTGTCCGATCATTATTATACCATATAAAGTTCATTTGAAACGAAGCACAATCATCTAGACATGACCCAACACATCAGAGTTAAGACAGAGTTAAAAAGACCAAAAGGGAGGGGGGGGGGGGGGGGGGGGGGGGGGGGGGGGGGGGGGGGGGGGGGGGGGGGGGGGGGGGGGGGGGGGGGGGGGGGGGGGGGGGGGGGGGGGGGGGGGGGGGGGGGGGGGGGGGGGGGGGGGGGGGGGGGGGGGGGGGGGGGGGGGGGGGGGGGGGGGGGGGGGGGGGGGGGGGGGGGGGGGGGGGGGGGGGGGGGGGGGGGGGGGGGGGGGGGGGGGGGGGGGGGGGGGGGGGGGGGGGGGGGGGGGGGGGGGAGAGAGAGAGAGCTGCGGGGACACACAGGGAGAGAGAGAGAGAGCTGCGGGGACACAGAGAGAGAGAGAGCTGCGGGGACACAGAGAGAGAGAGAGAGAGCTGCGGGGACACACACAGAGAGAGAGAGAGCTGCGGGGACACAGAGAGAGAGAGAGCTGCGGGGACACAGAGAGAGAGAGCTGCCGTAAGTCTGCAGTGCTGTCAGATTTCAGGAGTTCTCCCCAAAACACAAAAAAACACAAACAAAAAAAAAAACAAAAAAAAAAAAACAAACAAAGATTCCCCCACTACACACACACACACTACACACACACTACACACACACACTACACAGCGACTGTCGAGAAAGCCTCACTGTGAGTACTGCCGCTTTATGTGTTATGTTCTGTTATGTATTATATGTTATGTTGTGTGCTGTGATGAAGATGATGATGAAGATGTGTCAGTAAACACGACTCGGCTCACTGTAAACACGGCTAAGCTAAAGCTAAAGCGGGAGAAACAAACAGTGGAGTTCACGTGATAAAGTAATGTAAAGTAAAATAATGTAAAGTAAAGTAAAGTAATGTTTGTGATGAGACATTCACGTTACACTTACATGAATGTACTTACTGAGGACTTCTGTAATGAGACACAAGATCAGTGTGTGTGTGTGTGCGGGTCCGACCAATTTCTCCACACGGTTAGTAAAACCAGCAGTATGAACATACAAAACAATATTTCAAACAAGTGTGCGCATACACACGTTTCTGTGATAGAAATGTCCTGAGGTGTTACTGTGTGAATGTGTGGAGAGGCCCTGTAAAGTCACACACCTCAGTAAACAACCCGGGCCGAGTGAAGTTACGGGGACTTGTGCAGTAAAGCCATGCATACTTTTACATCAGTGAGCTGATGATGAAGATCCTGAAGCAGTGACCCTTCTGCTGGTCAGAGAAGATACTAAAACTGTGACAAACAACAGGCAGAGTGACATGAACTGTTTCTGAATGTGAAGCAGATTTCTCCTCTTACAGGGAGTAACTCCTCTCAGAAAATGCCAGAAAACCTTCTAAACAACCCAAATGGAGAGGGTAAGTAAAACAACAACAAACCATGACTAATATATATATATACTTATATAAGTATGTATATATATAATATATATATGCACATATGTAGATTGTTACCACTTTTAATCGCCTTCATTTGAAAGGTCCTGCATCTGAAGAGCTTTGATCTTATTACTTTACATATGTTTGTTTTCTAGAGGATCTGGAACACTGGGAGTTGACAGAGAACGGTGGAGACCAATGGAGGACTGAAGAGATGCCTGGAGATTGTGGACATACCTTCAGTGATGAATCTGTGACTAAATACTTCTGCACCTCGTTTGAGTAAGAGAAACATATTCAACAGTAAAGGACAAGGGAAAGATATGAAAATGATCTGAGAGATGCACAAAACATTAAGAGCGTTGTATCATACAGATGTGTGCCTGATCAACTCTGTGCTCTCCATCCCTGTTCAATGTCCCAGGCCCTGCCTGAAAAGACAAGTGATTGACCTGCTGGAAAAGGGTTATGACCCGGAAACTTTAGATGTTGCTCAACCGGCTGTCACTGTGGAGGACTGGTGAGCCTTTAACAGAGTGTTTCTGTGTGTTGTCGTGACATGTCTGCACTGTTTAGCAGCTCAGTCTTTTGTAACATGTATAGGTACTGCAGCCGAACAGACTGTGGCTGTATTTATAATATTGTTGTGACGCTGCTCAATGAAAACCATGAGGTTCTGGCAGACTTTCATCCAGATGATGTCACGCTGGACCCTGATGCTGACGACTGCTCCTGGAAACAGGTAAAATCTGAACTGATGAATCCTTTGCAGTAGAACCATGAGCATGTATTAAGAAAATAAATCAGTTCAATTTTGATTTCATCAAACAAGTCTAAATGCAAAAGATCTGCTGAAACTTTTACATATAAAAATACTATTTATTAATTATAGTGTTTACCTTACCTATAGGTTTACCTTTATTTACTTTTTAATACTGTTAAAAATACTATTGTTTGAAACGTCTGTCTTATGTGGAACACAACCTGTGCAGAATACAGGTTGCTCTGTAGTTTTTCCTCAATGGACACTGTGTATGTAAGCAATAAAGCATATTGCTTCTTTTCCAGGTGACACACACATTTACAGATTATGGTCCTGGTCTTCGGTTCATCTCTTTTGAACATGGAGGTCAAGACATCAAGTATTGGCAGGGCTGGTTTGGAGTGCGAGTGACAGGCAGTTCTGTTACCATACACCTAGAGAGACCATAGAGAGAAACCTACATCTGCATCAGCAAACATATAACTGACCTAAACCTGAAAACTCGTTTTAAAACCCCTTTACCCTTAACAGCCTGGAATAGCAGCGCATGTTTTTCTTATTAGCTTTATATGAATATTTACAAAAAAGTAATGTCAAATGTATGATGAAAGTTACACACTATGGAAGTCTGTGAAGCAACATGTTTGGTTATATAGTATTGTATACATTTGAGTATATTCCAAATGCTTTTCTACTGCAGACACTAATGACGTTGTATGTACAGTAGATCTTCAGCACAGTCTCCACATCAGTAACACTTAATATGAGAAAACAAGTACATCATGTGTCAAAAATAATAAAATGGAAAACAAATCCTTATCTGTTCTGACCTTTTAAGACAATAAATTAATATTCCATATATCGTTTTGCATTTACACTTTTACACATTTTACACTTCTACACGCCCCCTTGTGGCCTGTCCTAGGAATATTGAAACAGAAGATAAAGCCCCGTGTTTAGTGAAGTGCAGGCGGCTGTTTATCAGACAGTGGGGCTTCAGAACTGCTCACCATCAGAACTGCTCACCATCAGAACTGCTCACCATCAGAACTGCTCACCATCAGAACTGCTCACCATCAGAACAGCTCACCATCAGAACTGCTCACCATCAGAACTGCTCACCATCAGAACTGCTCACCATCAGAACTGCTCACCATCAGAACAGCTCACCATCAGAACAGCTCACCATCAGAACAGCTCACCATCAGAACTGCTCACCATCAGAACTGCTCACCATCAGAACTGCTCACCATCAGAACAGCTCACCATCAGAACTGCTCACCATCAGAACAGCTCACCATCAGAACAGCTCACCATCAGAACAGCTCACCATCAGAACTGCTCACCATCAGAACAGCTCACCATCAGAACAGCTCACCATCAGAACAGCTCACCATCAGAACTGCTCACCATCAGAACAGCTCACCATCAGAACAGCTCACCATCAGAACTGCTCACCATCAGAACTGCTGTCGGCTACCAGCCTCAATGAAACACGCAGCATCACGTGCATCATATAATGTCTGAAATGCACTTCTGTATCAAGAAAAGCAAACTATGTTAGTACATAGAAAACAAAGTTTTATTTTTTACACAAAACCAGAAATGATCAAAGAAACATTAGATATCATCAGAATACATCACAAAAAAATAAGTTACAGTGTTTTAATTATCATAATTTGCCTACAATATTACATACACTTAATAGTTGTTTTGTGATATTGTAGGCAACAACAACAACCACATTGTTGACAGTAGTGATAATAACATACTGCTGCTGTTCTAGTTCAGTCATCACCTTGTTTAGGATGTAAATCTGTAACAGATCAGAAACAGCTTTCAGACCTTCTGCTGGAGCAGCACGCAACATTCTGAGCTTGACTGAAAGATTGTTTGCATCAACATTTTAAAATACGACACATGGAAGAATATGAATTACGTAGTTACAAAACACTTTACAATAAGCTAACATGAACTAATAATAAACAATATATTTTATAGCATTTATTAATCTTTGTTAATGCACATGCAACTTGCAGTTGTGGCCTACTGGTGAGTTTGGCTTGTAATCAGAAGGTTGCTGGTTTGATTCCAGCGCTGGCAGGTAGCAACTGAAGTGCCCTTGAGCAAGACACCCAACCCCTAATTTTGTGTGTGTGTTTGTGTGTTCACTCCTCACCAGTGATGGTTAAATGCAGAGCTCACATATCGGGTATGGGTTACATATCTGACAAATGTCACTTTCACTTTTTTTTTATTTTAACTCAATAGTTAGCGAGCTCACCTCTGCTCTCTGTTTCAGCTCCAGGTTTGCTGATCTCTGTTTTCTTCTGTCTCCTCGGGTCGGTGTTTGTTTGTGGGATGGTGTTGTCAGCTCACCTCTGCTCTCTGTTTCAGCTCCAGGTTTGCTGATCTCTGTGTGTTTCTGTCTCCTCGGGTCGGTGTTTTTTTGTGGGATGGTGTTGTCAGCTCACCTCTCTCTGTTTCAGCTCCAGGTTTGCTAATCCTGTGTGTTTCTGTCTCCTCGGTGGTGTTTGTTTGTGGGATGGTGTTGTCAGCTCACCTCTCTCTCTGTCTCAGCTCCAGGTTTGCTGATCTCTGTTTTCTTCTGTCTCCTCGGTCGGTGTTTTTTTGTGGATGGTGTTGTCAGCTCACCTCTGCTCTCTGTTTCAGCTCCAGGTTTGCTGATCTCTGTGTGTTTCTGTCTCCTCGGGTCGGTGTTTGTTTGTGGGATGGTGTTGTCAGCTCACCTCTGCTCTCTGTTTCAGCTCCAGGTTTGCTGATCTCTGTTTTCTTCTGTCTCCTCGGGTCGGTGTTTGTTTGTGGGATGGTGTTGTCAGCTCACCTCTGCTCTCTGTTTCAGCTCCAGGTTTGCTGATCTCTGTGTGTTTCTGTCTCCTCGGGTCGGTGTTTGTTTGTGGGATGGTGTTGTCAGCTCACCTCTGCTCTCTGTTTCAGCTCCAGGTTTGCTGATCTCTGTGTGTTTCTGTCTCCTCGGGTCGGTGTTTGTTTGTGGGATGGTGTTGTCAGCTCACCTCTGCTCTCTGTTTCAGCTCCAGGTTTGCTGATCTCTGTGTGTTTCTGTCTCCTCGGGTCGGTGTTTGTTTGTGGGATGGTGTTGTCAGCTCACCTCTGCTCTCTGTTTCAGCTCCAGGTTTGCTGATCTCTGTGTGTTTCTGTCTCCTCGGGTCGGTGTTTGTTTGTGGGATGGTGTTGTCAGCTCACCTCTGCTCTCTGTTTCAGCTCCAGGTTTGCTGATCTCTGTTTCTTCTGTCTCCTCGGGTCGGTGTTTGTTTGTGGGATGGTGTTGTCAGCTCACCTCTGCTCTCTGTTTCAGCTCCAGGTTTGCTGATCTCTGTGTGTTTCTGTCTCCTCGGGTCGGTGTTTGTTTGTGGGATGGTGTTGTCAGCTCACCTCTGCTCTCTGTTTCAGCTCCAGGTTTGCTGATCTCTGTGTGTTTCTGTCTCCTCGGGTCGGTGTTTGTTTGTGGGATGGTGTTGTCAGCTCACCTCTGCTCTCTGTCTCAGCTCCAGGTTTGCTGATCTCTGTGTGTTTCTGTCTCCTCGGGTCGGTGTTTGTTTGTGGGATGGTGTTGTCAGCTCACCTCTGCTCTCTGTCTCAGCTCCAGGTTTGCTGATCTCTGTGTGTTTCTGTCTCCTCGGGTCGGTGTTTGTTTGTGGGATGGTGTTGTCAGCTCACCTCTGCTCTCTGTTTCAGCTCCAGGTTTGCTGATCTCTGTGTGTTTCTGTCTCCTCGGGTCGGTGTTTGTTTGTGGGATGGTGTTGTCAGCTCACCTCTGCTCTCTGTCTCAGCTCCAGGTTTGCTGATCTCTGTGTGTTTCTGTCTCCTCGGGTCGGTGTTTGTTTGTGGGATGGTGTTGTCAGCTCACCTCTGCTCTCTGTTTCAGCTCCAGGTTTGCTGATCTCTGTGTGTTTCTGTCTCCTCGGGTCGGTGTTTGTTTGTGGGATGGTGTTGTCAGCTCACCTCTGCTCTCTGTTTCAGCTCCAGGTTTGCTGATCTCTGTGTGTTTCTGTCTCCTCGGGTCGGTGTTTGTTTGTGGGATGGTGTTGTCAGCTCACCTCTGCTCTCTGTTTCAGCTCCAGGTTTGCTGATCTCTGTGTGTTTCTGTCTCCTCGGGTCGGTGTTTGTTTGTGGGATGGTGTTGTCAGCTCACCTCTGCTCTCTGTCTCAGCTCCAGGTTTGCTGATCTCTGTGTGTTTCTGTCTCCTCGGTCGGTGTTTGTTTGTGGATGGTGTTGTCAGCTCACCTCTCTCTCTGTTTCAGCTCCAGGTTTGCTGATCTCTGTGTGTTTCTGTCTCCTCGGGTCGGTGTTTGTTTGTGGGATGGTGTTGTCAGCTCACCTCTGCTCTCTGTTTCAGCTCCAGGTTTGCTGATCTCTGTTTTCTTCTGTCTCCTCGGGTCGGTGTTTGTTTGTGGGATGGTGTTGTCAGCTCACCTCTGCTCTCTGTTTCAGCTCCAGGTTTGCTGATCTCTGTGTGTTTCTGTCTCCTCGGGTCGGTGTTTTTTTGTGGGATGGTGTTGTCAGCTCACCTCTGCTCTCTGTTTCAGCTCCAGGTTTGCTGATCTCTGTGTGTTTCTGTCTCCTCGGGTCGGTGTTTGTTTGTGGGATGGTGTTGTCAGCTCACCTCTGCTCTCTGTTTCAGCTCCAGGTTTGCTGATCTCTGTGTGTTTCTGTCTCCTCGGGTCGGTGTTTGTTTGTGGGATGGTGTTGTCAGCTCACCTCTGCTCTCTGTCTCAGCTCCAGGTTTGCTGATCTCTGTTTTCTTCTGTCTCCTCGGGTCGGTGTTTTTTTGTGGGATGGTGTTGTCAGCTCACCTCTGCTCTCTGTTTCAGCTCCAGGTTTGCTGATCTCTGTGTGTTTCTGTCTCCTCGGGTCGGTGTTTGTTTGTGGGATGGTGTTGTCAGCTCACCTCTGCTCTCTGTTTCAGCTCCAGGTTTGCTGATCTCTGTTTTCTTCTGTCTCCTCGGGTCGGTGTTTGTTTGTGGGATGGTGTTGTCAGCTCACCTCTGCTCTCTGTTTCAGCTCCAGGTTTGCTGATCTCTGTGTGTTTCTGTCTCCTCGGGTCGGTGTTTGTTTGTGGGATGGTGTTGTCAGCTCACCTCTGCTCTCTGTTTCAGCTCCAGGTTTGCTGATCTCTGTGTGTTTCTGTCTCCTCGGGTCGGTGTTTGTTTGTGGGATGGTGTTGTCAGCTCACCTCTGCTCTCTGTTTCAGCTCCAGGTTTGCTGATTCTGTGTGTTTCTGTCTCCTCGGGTCGGTGTTTGTTTGTGGGATGGTGTTGTCAGCTCACCTCTGCTCTCTGTTTCAGCTCCAGGTTTGCTGATCTCTGTTTTCTTCTGTCTCCTCGGGTCGGTGTTTGTTTGTGGGATGGTGTTGTCAGCTCACCTCTGCTCTCTGTTTCAGCTCCAGGTTTGCTGATCTCTGTGTGTTTCTGTCTCCTCGGGTCGGTGTTTGTTTGTGGGATGGTGTTGTCAGCTCACCTCTGCTCTCTGTTTCAGCTCCAGGTTTGCTGATCTCTTGTGTTTCTGTCTCCTCGGGTCGGTGTTTGTTTGTGGGATGGTGTTGTCAGCTCACCTCTGCTCTCTGTCTCAGCTCCAGGTTTGCTGATCTCTGTGTGTTTCTGTCTCCTCGGGTCGGTGTTTGTTTGTGGGATGGTGTTGTCAGCTCACCTCTGCTCTCTGTTTCAGCTCCAGGTTTGCTGATCTCTGTGTGTTTCTGTCTCCTCGGGTCGGTGTTTGTTTGTGGGATGGTGTTGTCAGCTCACCTCTGCTCTCTGTTTCAGCTCCAGGTTTGCTGATCTCTGTGTGTTTCTGTCTCCTCGGGTCGGTGTTTGTTTGTGGGATGGTGTTGTCAGCTCACCTCTGCTCTCTGTCTCAGCTCCAGGTTTGCTGATCTCGTGTGTTTCTGTCTCCTCGGGTCGGTGTTTGTTTGTGGGATGGTGTTGTCAGCTCACCTCTGCTCTCTGTTTCAGCTCCAGGTTTGCTGATCTCTGTGTGTTTCTGTCTCCTCGGGTCGGTGTTTGTTTGTGGGATGGTGTTGTCAGCTCACCTCTGCTCTCTGTCTCAGCTGCAGGTTTGCTGATCTCTGTGTGTTTCTGTCTCCTCGGGTCGGTGTTTGTTTGTGGGATGGTGTTGTCAGCTCACCTCTGCTCTCTGTTTCAGCTCCAGGTTTGCTGATCTCTGTGTGTTTCTGTCTCCTCGGGTCGGTGTTTGTTTGTGGGATGGTGTTGTCAGCTCACCTCTGCTCTCTGTTTCAGCTCCAGGTTTGCTGATCTCTGTTTTCTTCTGTCTCCTCGGGTCGGTGTTTGTTTGTGGGATGGTGTTGTCAGCTCACCTCTGCTCTCTGTCTCAGCTCCAGGTTTGCTGATCTCTGTGTGTTTCTGTCTCCTCGGGTCGGTGTTTGTTTGTGGGATGGTGTTGTCAGCTCACCTCTGCTCTCTGTCTCAGCTCCAGGTTTGCTGATCTCTGTGTGTTTCTGTCTCCTCGGGTCGGTGTTTGTTTGTGGGATGGTGTTGTCAGCTCACCTCTGCTCTCTGTCTCAGCTCCAGGTTTGCTGATCTCTGTGTGTTTCTGTCTCCTCGGGTCGGTGTTTGTTTGTGGGATGGTGTTGTCAGCTCACCTCTGCTCTCTGTCTCAGCTCCAGGTTTGCTGATCTCTGTGTTTCTGTCTCTGGTCGGTGTTTGTTTGTGGGATGGTGTTGTCAGCTCACCTCTGCTCTCTGTTTCAGCTCCAGGTTTGCTGATTTTCTTCTGTCTCCTCGGGTCGGTGTTTGTTTGTGGGATGGTGTTGTCAGCTCACCTCTGCTCTCTGTCTCAGCTCCAGGTTTGCTGATCTCTGTGTGTTTCTGTCTCCTCGGGTCGGTGTTTGTTTGTGGGATGGTGTTGTCAGCTCACCTCTGCTCTCTGTCTCAGCTCCAGGTTTGCTGATCTCTGTGTGTTTCTGTCTCCTCGGGTCGGTGTTTGTTTGTGGGATGGTGTTGTCAGCTCACCTCTGCTCTCTGTCTCAGCTCCAGGTTTGCTGATCTCTGTGTGTTTCTGTCTCCTCGGGTCGGTGTTTGTTTGTGGGATGGTGTTGTCAGCTCACCTCTGCTCTCTGTCTCAGCTCCAGGTTTGCTGATCTCTGTGTGTTTCTGTCTCCTCGGGTCGGTGTTTGTTTGTGGGATGGTGTTGTCAGCTCACCTCTGCTCTCTGTTTCAGCTCCAGGTTTGCTGATCTCTGTGTGTTTCTGTCTCCTCGGGTCGGTGTTTGTTTGTGGGATGGTGTTGTCAGCTCACCTCTGCTCTCTGTCTCAGCTCCAGGTTTGCTGATCTCTGTGTGTTTCTGTCTCCTCGGGTCGGTGTTTGTTTGTGGGATGGTGTTGTCAGCTCACCTCTGCTCTCTGTCTCAGCTCCAGGTTTGCTGATCTCTGTGTGTTTCTGTCTCCTCGGGTCGGTGTTTGTTTGTGGGATGGTGTTGTCAGCTCACCTCTGCTCTCTGTCTCAGCTCCAGGTTTGCTGATCTCTGTGTGTTTCTGTCTCCTCGGGTCGGTGTTTGTTTGTGGGATGGTGTTGTCAGCTCACCTCTGCTCTCTGTTTCAGCTCCAGGTTTGCTGATCTCTGTGTGTTTCTGTCTCCTCGGGTCGGTGTTTGTTTGTGGGATGGTGTTGTCAGCTCACCTCTGCTCTCTGTTTCAGCTCCAGGTTTGCTGATCTCTGTGTGTTTCTGTCTCCTCGGGTCGGTGTTTGTTTGTGGGATGGTGTTGTCAGCTCACCTCTGCTCTCTGTTTCAGCTCCAGGTTTGCTGATCTCTGTGTGTTTCTGTCTCCTCGGGTCGGTGTTTGTTTGTGGGATGGTGTTGTCAGCTCACCTCTGCTCTCTGTCTCAGCTCCAGGTTTGCTGATCTCTGTGTGTTTCTGTCTCCTCGGGTCGGTGTTTGTTTGTGGGATGGTGTTGTCAGCTCACCTCTGCTCTCTGTCTCAGCTCCAGGTTTGCTGATCTCTGTGTGTTTCTGTCTCCTCGGGTCGGTGTTTGTTTGTGGGATGGTGTTGTCAGCTCACCTCTGCTCTCTGTTTCAGCTCCAGGTTTGCTGATCTCTGTGTGTTTCTGTCTCCTCGGGTCGGTGTTTGTTTGTGGGATGGTGTTGTCAGCTCACCTCTGCTCTCTGTTTCAGCTCCAGGTTTGCTGATCTCTGTGTGTTTCTGTCTCCTCGGGTCGGTGTTTGTTTGTGGGATGGTGTTGTCAGCTCACCTCTGCTCTCTGTCTCAGCTCCAGGTTTGCTGATCTCTGTGTGTTTCTGTCTCCTCGGGTCGGTGTTTGTTTGTGGGATGGTGTTGTCAGCTCACCTCTGCTCTCTGTCTCAGCTCCAGGTTTGCTGATCTCTGTGTGTTTCTGTCTCCTCGGGTCGGTGTCTGTTGCTTCTGTTTGTCTTTCCGACACGCCTGATCCATTTTTACTTCGTCAATAACGCATAAAGCCCTTAACAAAACCCTAACACACAACATTAAACAACACTGCATGTGCAGTTCATTGTCGCTATTACGTGTGTTTAATGCAGAAATGCATTTATTTCCTGTGGGAGTTACTTTGTTCTGATGTTTTTTGTTCATTTGTTTTGAACAGAAACCTAGTTTTTTTAAGAGGTTTATCACCTCACTAAATAAAGCGACAGAAAACCACTAACCTTGATGCTTTTGGACTAAATGAACAGATGAGGCGCTTGATGAGCAGGTTGGTGTCACTGATAAATAAACCCGGTCAGAAGTTGAGCTGCCACCACAAGGTTCCTGCAAAGCTTTCAGTGAAGTTTCTTTATTCATATGAAGTATGACAATGTGCATTAAACAAACGAGTGACGCCCTGTTTCTCTCGTCTGTCGTTGGTTTTGGTTGTAGTAACAGATTTCATACTTTATCACTTGCAGAAATAAACGATTGTGGCTGCAGAATAAAAGGCAAACACAAGAGGTCGCTCTTTGTATTGATTAGTACTGAAGACCCAATTAGATTTTATTCATGTTTGTCTTTTAACTTAACTTGTTTAAATACTTTGTATGTGTATCTGTTAAACAAGATATTGTAAACTAATACACACACACACACACACACACACAGTACATATATACAACAGTACACACTGAAGTTGAAAAACAGTCTTGAATAAACAATTCATATTGCTTTCACTGTGCATGTTAGACTTTAGCCACAGCAGAGTTTAGCTCAATATAAAACACAACCCTGAAATACAACCCCACATAAAACTCAAAACTAACCTCCAGTATGACAAGAGCAAACCGAGGCCTCCTGTATCACACCTGTAGCAAGTCTGTCCACTCATCTCCAGCTCTGGTACAAACAGTGTCATAGATGCAGTGTGGGGATAGTCATGGGCGACAGCTTTATCATCTGTGTGCACACTGGCTGTCATAATGGAGCGCATTACAACATTACAACACGTCAGCACTTTTCGGCCCACCTCCAGTAACATCATTAGAACCTTTCTGACCAACCCATTATGAGACACCAGATTGTTCAGCGGGAGCTTTTTTCTTCATTTTACTAAACTTGCTTTGAAACGAGACATTCTTATTGGATCATTTTCAGGTTGGTAACAACAAAACATCAGTTAAATATTCCTTAGGCCCTTTAGATAGCTGACGTGAGAAAAATGTTTCTTTTCAGACATGAAATTTGACATGTCTGAGACAGAAATATGATTTACCAACCTGAACATGAATTATGTGTGATGTTTCTTGCCTGGGCATCATGAGCAGTTATGAGAGCGTTCCTGCATTGCTTTTAATGTATGAATGGACGGACAGACAGATCAAATCAGCATGGGCAGCAACATGCAGCAGTTCATCCAACTAAAGTAAATGATTTCACATGCACACGACACTCAGAGCAGCAAGGTTTCAGAGGTATGCGTGTAGCAAAGATGAATTTCATTTGATATTATGCAAATACTGACTGAAATACTGCTGGTGTGAACGACCCGTTCTTTTGACATAAATAAATTGTATGCCAATAAGTCCTTACATGTTATGTCCCTGGGTTGGTTCCTGCAGGGCCAGTTCTCAAATACAAGATCTGCTTGTTGAACATGATGGATCTTCTGCAGCGCTGCTTTGGGGGGTGTTGGGAAGAAACAGTCAGTGTTTTAATGTGACTTATGACAGCCCCTCAGTGTGTGCACACTGCCTCTGACTTTCAGACTCATTACTGCTGTTTGTTTTGGCAGTGACCAGATGGTACTTAGGAGTGCAGAGCAGCGCAAGTGCCCAGGCCAACATGCCGTATTTATGTTTAGGTGATGAGGACACTTGTTTCTTTAGATAGAATCAATAAAACTCTCTAAAAACGCTGGTCTTACACCAAATGAGAGAGAAATAAGGGGGGAAAGAAAAAATATATACTACAGGAAACAAATCAACCATTTTTCTTTTCTCCCCACGTGTAATTTGGACCCCGAGCCTCCAGGTTTCTTTGTGAGGATCTGTGGCATGGTTGTTCTAGCTACTTTTAGTGTGCCATATAGTGCTGCAATGACACTTTTATACAGACTAAATGCAGGTTTCTCTACTGATGTCAATTCAAAAGTAGCCATAAAATTATGAACAGAAATAAAGTAATAAGAGGTTTTACCAGTGACCTTTTCTGATAAATTGGAATATTAACAGATATCTCTTTTTAGATTGAAATGTCAAAGACACATTATCTAAAATTATGTGAACAAATTCCAGGGACCAGAATCAAAGATTCTGTGCAGTTTTCAGTTGTAATACAGGGAGATAAGGGATAAATATCCATTATCTCCCTCAGCCAGGCTGAAACTCTGCTCTGCTCTGAAGGTTTGTTGACAGTGAAAATATCACGACCCTGTTAAACGACATGAGAGTGAGCATCTGACACATTACCAACCCAGTGTTATAGTCACAATTTTGATGAACGTAATTAGAGTAAGAAATGAGATTGTACGTGAAATATTATAAAATGTGTTTATGTAAAATGCTGTACGTTATATTTGTCTATAATGTATTTCTAAACTGTGTAACTGATTAGGGACTGGATGATGTCACACTGTTATAATAGTATTAATAGTTATTCTGCTGTAATACAGGCACTGTACACTAATGGAAATGTGTCGCACAGACATGTGCTGGCATTCTGTTTCTTCACAGTGAAAGACTTTAAACACTGGTATTTGATTTGCACTATATAAGCTGCTTTCATTCTCCTGTTCTTTCTCAGGATTGTTACGTCTGCTCATGTCAATAGAGGTACATGTTCTGCTTTGTCCGTTGCTGTGGTGGTGGCAAAGGGTTCAGAGGTCACAAACCAATTGGTGTAACAAAAATGAGTTAGTTTTTAACATTCATGTCCCTTATCAAAATCACCTGTGCCATGTGGGTTTGTTCTTTTTGCATTGCTGAAATGAAAATAACTCATAACTGTTGTCACCTCACACATACAATGTAAACAATGCATTCAATTCATTTAATCACAGAAAAGCACAAATGAAAGGTTTTTATGTGACAGTATAAATCACTTATTTGTAATAAGTGTTTTTCTGCTGCTCCTGTAATGAATGTTATATGACGATATGTTTTAGTATCATAGAGTTATGAAAATAGAGAGCTGCCAAGCCAAAGGCCAACTCTTGGATTATGTGTCAGACACATACTGTAGTTTTCAAATGCCCTGTGAATGATAAAACACATCATCTGAACTCTAGATGGCCGACTGGGCCAGAATGCAGAGTGGGAATGTTTTGAAGAACTCTTTTCTTCAGTGTGCTCATGTGAATTCACACTAGAAAAATGATGGAGAACATTATCTTGGAAATAAATTGCAGGGCATTTGGTAAGAGTGTTACTTTATGTGCACTGTAAGTTCTGCACAGTTTAACGCTAAGATTTTATGTATTGTACATATTTAATGTGTAACTAAGTATCTTTTGACAGCGATTATGATGCTAAAGCTTTCATCTAAATTCCTTCTCCTGCTGCCCTTCAGCTGTTTCATGGAAGGATGGTTTTGATGGTGTAGTTTTGTTAGTCATGGTTTCTCACTTTCTCACTACATTGTCCAGATCTCAAAGCTTTGGGCATTTGTTGCACTGTAAGTTGCTTTGGATAAAAAGCATCAGACAAAAGCATACATTTAATGTAATATCTGATAGATGCAGGCCTGACAAGAGTGAGAGAGAGAGGTAAGCGATGGCCTTGATCAACCCTTGCCTCTTAATTTAGCCAGCATTCACAGAGAAATCAATCATGCCTGTATTTGTGTGCAGTTCGATCTGTTTGCTTATGAATGTGTGGCAGAGACCCGGCCCGGCTCGGCCTGATTCTAACTTTATATTAGGATTTGAGGGGGAGTCAATTACAGGTTATAAATCAGGGTGGTAGAGTGCTGGTGGGAGTTTAACAGCACTGGCCCTTAATGCACATCTGTCAACTCAAATTATTTTATAGCTGCTGTTTCTCACGAACTCTTCGCTTCATTAATCAGCTCATGGACAGTCAATGTATATCGTCTCCTGCTTTGCAAATTGCAGAGGACGCATAATAAACACACTGAAAATGCTCTGGTCCAAACTCCAGTGAGCTGCCCTGCTATCTGCTGCCTACATACATCCTGACTGTAATGAACTCCATACATCACCTACACATACCACACAAATACATGACACAATATTATAATAAGCCTAAGAACACAAAGCGCACAAACAACCCTGCTTTGCTCTCTGGAATGCTCTTTACCTCCAGCACTGTGAAGGATACATGTGCTGTTGGAAAACTGATGGAAAACACAGTCTGCATCTCTGAGGAAGCAGCTTTTGTACCTGGAACGCTCCTCTGAGGAGGTAAAAGACCATCCAAGCAGACAGCTGAAGGTTTTGGACCTGTAATTGGCTTTAATATAGATGAATCTAAATCTGTCTGAAGAACTGAAACATTTGCAGACTGTGGGCTGTACTGCTCAACTGCATGAGCATGACTAAATTCCTACCGCCTGAAAGTTTGACTGTGGTTAAACCTTTGCTAAACGCAGCCAAGATAATCTATTCAGTTGTAGCCGGATCATTTTTATTACATCTGTTAAACTAAATATCTCCCATAACTGTCATTTACTTTAAGCTGAGGAGTAAAAGGTCACAAGCACAAGCCCGTAATTACCTCCTCGTTCTAGGCTGAATTCTACCTGTCAATCATCCAGACTGACAGGTCAGTGACCCAATGGGCCACAGGCATTTTCATTGAGGGTGGGACATTTAATTGCTCAGAGCATTTACTGCAGCCAGTAAACAGGGCTCAGGCATTTACTGTGTGGTATCTTGCGTTTGAGCCAGCAGCACTTTGTGTGCAGTAGTGAGAAAAAGCCATGCACCCAACAACCCAGAACCAAACACTGCTGGTGCTGAAAACATCCTGCTTAGGTAAATAATATATTCAATTATTCATCCATCTTACCTTCTCACCATCCATCATTCAGACACTGAAATGTCTGTGGTTTGGATGGAGAAGTGGAGGATTATGGGTGGCTGTAAATATGGGCTCTGTTCACCTGTTTCACTTTGACAGTAGCTGTAATGGTGACTGTGGAACCACATTTCACTCCCTGCTGTAAGTGAGAACAGAAGATGAAATCTTTCAAATCAACACACATCTCTAATGTGCACAATTCATCAGTCTTCAAAAACACAAAGTATATTTTTATTTATATATATTATGATTGGATTCAATAGCTTTCTTTCCTTGTATATCTGTAACATACAAACACACTGTGATGCCATAGAAGAACCATTCTGTCAAAGGTTCTTAAAAGAACCATTTCTTTCTTACCTTTTTATAGTCTAAAAACCTTTATCCATTAGAAAGAACCTTTTGTGAAAGTTTCTAAGGATGTTCATAGAACCATACAGCCAAGAATTGTTCTTCTATGGCATCGTAAAGCACTATGAATGCACATCACTCAGCATCACCTGTCAAAAAAGCAAAGAAGATAATTTTGTTGCTTTTATGTTTGAAGAATATTTGACATGTTCTGGATAAGAAAAAGTTCACATATCCTAGATAAAGTTCCTGATGAGAACATTTCCACAGAAGACAGCTGTTAGAAGACACAGGACAGATGGTTTCTTTTGTATGTCTTTAAGTTGAATCACATACATTACTTACATCAGCCGGAGTCAGTCTGATTTAAACCATCTAATGTTCCTAATAAGAGTAACCAGACGAATGGTGAAACAAATTTACTTTTTGTTTTAACTTGCATTTGGTGGTTGACAAGTATTTACTTTTTGTTTTTTAACAATAAAAAAAAAGAAAACAAACTAAGACTTTGTGATCACAGATCTATATAATACCTTTGTGAGGACTGTTGTGTGTGTTTGTGGGAGGTGCAGTTCTCCTGCGCTGTGGCATGCGAGTGGGCTCAGTCATGAGGGCTCGTGTTCATTAGCGTGAGTGGCAGAGGATGAGCAAAATTAGTGCAGAAATGCAACGATAAATGTACTACTGTTTCATATAGATCGCACTGATATTGTTTTGGCATAGTCGCAACGCTCATGATGAAAGCAAGCGACAGAAGTACACTTATCTGACTGGCTGATGGTAACATCCTGAGCTCTGAACAGACAGGAAAATGTCATTTCAATTAGCCTTCCAAAATATTGGTCATTGAAAAATCATAAACTATAATATCATATATCAAGTATTATTTACATGTTTCCATGTTTCCAAAATTTGTCAGAATGTCATTTCTTTTACCTGTGAGTGTGATGGAGAAAGTTTAGAATAGTGTAGTTACAGCATCCACCAGCAGGGGCAGACTGACTCACACTAGCAAATCAAACACTGAACCCATGCTGTGATTACCACAATTAACCATCACCTTTGTGTCACTTAACCCCAGATTGTTAAGACGCTTTATCCCTAATAAAACCCAACAGAATGTGTTCTTACGAAGGGCGTTTAGGCCTCTGACATCAAATTCTGCTCTGTGCACAAAGATCTTGTCGAGTCCACAATGTCTGTTCAAAGCTTGGCTTCAGTTTAGAGGGTAAAACCTTTCCCATCTTTATCAGAGCAGAGACTGGAGTCCATTTAGCATCACATGTGAAGGCCGCTTATGCAGAGGATGAACATATTGTTCTGAACACTGTTTTTACAAGATGTGCTGTCCTGACATAAAGTAATGATGCTTTGCGTGTCAAGATTTAAAAACAGTTCAAATGAGCTAATAGCTCAGGTCAGGTGACTGCTGGCCAATAGAGTGCAGAGTTTCCTCCTCCATCTCTGGTCCTCAGACCTCAGGCATGAGTTCAGCCTTGCAGCTGGTTATTATTAACCTATCGGCATGCGTGACCACCTGTTATCAATAAACTGTTTCTTCTTCTCTTAGCTTGGTCTGTCTGTGAAACTCGCTCATTCCAGAGAGTTAAAATAACCCTGTTGCCCTCCAAGCAGCCACATTCCTCCCTGTACAGGGGAATTAATCATTTGAAAACTGGTTAGCCAATACACATTCATTTACACTTGCTAAGGAGGCAGATGTGTTAGCTGTCATAGCATCAGAGAAACTGATATGAGGAATGAAAGATAAACAAGAGCTGTTGCCACTAAACGTTCCTTAATGGACCTCCTTCCATTCTTATCTTTCTTATAGCAGCTACAAATAACGCTGTGATGTGTTAGAAACAACACGCATTTTGAATCGCTTTGACATTAAGAGCCCTTAAAAAATGTGAAATAAAAAGTGAAAAAGTGAAATAATCTGCTGTAAATGTTTGCCCTAGAGGTTTTGTGCCAGTTTTCAAAAGCAGACCAAAGAAATGTTCTGGGAACGCAAGATTTTGGAGTATTATGCTGTAATGACAGGACAGGTTGCATCCTGAAATCATCCTGTGTGTAATGGCACAGCTGTTTATGAACCCCAGCGTTTCAATTGTTTCATTTAATTACACAGTTCTCATATGCTCAGACATTTAGTTTATTTGGTAATAAATGTGAGGGAGTTGTTTCATCATGGGTCATTAATTAGCTTCTGTTTAACGATCTTCAGATATCTTTGAGAATCTGACTGGACGTACAGTGTAAATCCATCAAACTCTTTGTGATGACTGACCTAAGCATCCAGTTTGAGGGGGGGCAGAATCCAGACAGGTGGGATTGATATGTCTTAAACAATGTCTAAATATTTATCTGATAACTGTGACGTCAACAAATTAAAATGCTACAGGAAACATATATCAGCTCTAGTGATGATGTGCTCCACAAACAGAATCATTAGGAACATTCTGATGTTTCTGAAGATTCATGAACCTGGAGATGAAGTAATGAAATTAAAGCCCCATGAAATCAAAATGAAAATGTTTTGGCTTTTAGGATGAATGTGTTAACTTTGAGGATAACTATAAACTGCGGTCAGTGTGCTGCAAAACACTGTCAAAATTTTTTGACAAAAACATTCAAAACTTACAGTCTTTCACTTTCACCAATAATTGTTATGACATCATACTGCACGTCAGCTTCTCCAAACTCTTCTGACCAATCAATGTAAAAAATGTCTTCAGGAATGTGAAGCGTCCCGCTGGCCCTGCCTGTCCGATGCTAAATATCCCCATCGTAACTTTCTGTTTCCTGTGTATTTCATATCACTTCAGTGGGTCTTTAAACTGAACTTTGTGGGTAGATATCAATAAAAAAAATCTATTAATCTATTAAAAGTTATCTGCTAAAAGTCCTGTAAGGAACCAATAAGAAACATTTCTTTTAACAGGTGAAGATTTGGCTAAATTACATTGTGCCCATGATTCTGCCTTTCAGTCAGAATGAAGGCTTGTAAATGACTCTGCAGGCTGGAGATCTTCTCAACAGTGGAGCTAAAAGTGTTTTGTGACTTTACTTTCAAAAAACATTCTATGTCTACTTAAAACCCTCTTGAAATTTTATAACTTCATGATAACATCAGCGGAACAGAGATGCTCCACTCACCCTGTGACTGTCTTTTTCAGTTCCATTAAAGTCTCCACTGCAAAATCAAGTCATACTCACACACGCATGAAACTATGCACAATTAAACCCTTAATCACAACAGGATGTGCCATAAAGACAAATGAGTCAAGCCCAGTAGATGTGTCACTGAGAAGTTTTTAGGTCTACCATGGGTTCCAGTTCAGATCAATGGCAGAATGCATAAATCTTACTCCAATTTATCCTGTCCCACCTCAACCAACCAACTTACTGGAAGTGCTGAAATTCCCCTCTGCCTGTTATAGATTATTTTAATCATTTGTTCTCATGCAGCTGCATCGCAGAGTTTCTGCCAGTGTCAAGAAACTGTCAGCAAACTTCACTTCAAAGTCATAGTATGAAACGTTACTTACAGTACATTCTTATCTGTCATTTTGAGCATAATTCTGCACAGTTGTATTGGCTGTTTATGTTGAGCTGGGTCTGGCCTGCATGTACAGCAGCATAAGTGATCTACAATAGAGCTGAAGTTCACTTCAGCCATGGCTAACACTAAACAATAAGTGGCTGAGATGGTTTTATGAATATTTCCAGTCTCAATCACAGCTTCATGTTGGAGTGGCAGTCAAGGTCTTTTTAAAAGTTTCTGCAACAAATAATCAAGCTGGTGGATTTTAGACCAGACAGTCCATGATGGAGGGTGATGTGACCTCACAGGCTCTAAAAATCTGTTTGTTTTGCACATGTAGGCATGTTCATGTCTTGTCAGGTGTTACTGCTTGATCAAGGACAGTTGCATTATTGGATTCTTCAGCACTTTTATAAACTCTGAATGCTTGTGTGTGCATAACGACTGCATAACTGAGTGATGGAGAAACTATGAAAGCATGAATTGCAGAACATCTTGGACTCTGGTAGCAGAATACACAGAAACATTTGACAGACCCATTACATTAGTTTAAACAGAAGCAGCAATGATACAGCTTCCTTCATTCAGAAAATAACCCCATGAGAACGCCATTACTGAAGCTGTAACTTGCCAGTTCCTGTGTGTGTGTGTCTGTAAAAATCAATATCTATACAGCCATGACTGCAGGAAAAAAATCTTTGTATCTTCTCTCACAATAAGCCATAAATCTGAAACTTCTGCATCTGTACCTTTTAAAAGGCAAAATATAAAAAAAATGGAGAAGTCTAATAAATATCAAATAAAAACTGCAATCACTGACCACACAAGGTTCTGTCCAGGTGCTTAAGCTCTGTGCTTGTATGTGTCGTGACATCTGGACATATGACTAATGATGAATCAATAGCAGTCATGAATAAGAACCTCTATGTGTTGTAGCATAACAGAAGTGCTGTTGAAACAGTGCTCAAAACTTGGGCCCCACATAAATGAGGATCTATTCACAATGTATTTGTCCTGGCCTGAGCCTGCATCTGAACCATCCATCAATCCAGCTTCAGTTCACATAACTCTGTCCTGTTCAGAATTAAACGTGGAGAATTTCACAAATATCAACCCAAATGAAGTCTGTAGAGGTGTGAAGGTGTGAAGTCAGAGCTCCATTAGCACAGAACAAACATCTGCCCTTAACAGAAAAAAGTTACTAGCCACACTGTACATTATCAAACAACAATCACTGGCTTTTTATTTCAGGGCAGATCATCAGAGTTAATCCTGATGGTTTTCACTGTCTTTCATGTGCTGTATAATTGACACTGCAGTATCTCCTTTAAAGACAAGCAGGATCAGGTCTAAGACGCCTCTGTGAAAGCTCCTCTCCGTGTCAAAGCTCCACCAGATTCCCAAACAAGCTGATACAGGAACAGGTGATAAAATCACAAGAGCTAGCAGCCTGCCAATCATCTTTTAAATCCAAACCTGAGGACCGTAAATGTGAAGGAAATGTATGGCAATATTACAACCTGCTGTCTATAAACTAACTCTTTATTGGAGATCAGGAAAACCTATTTCCCACTCACTTGACAGGTAACATTCTTCCAGACTAGACAAAGTTCAGTAAAACAAGCCACAGATATTGAACACCACCAGCTAGTGCAATAAATCAACCGTGATTCCATGAACCAGCAGACAATTTATGCATCTCTGAAGAGAAGCCGTCGTGTTTGTACACTTACCCAATACTGCAGTAAAACCAGCTACTATCCTACACAACCTTCATTTATTCATTTTAACTTGCAGGTGCAGAGGGACATTAAACATCTTACAGAGAAATCATACAGTCATGCAAATCCAGCCACATAAACTGTTACAGTACCATCCTGCCATCAGCTGTTCCTGCTCTGCCACGGTCAGGAATCATGGCTTGTATGTAGTGTGAAAACTCCAAATCTCTATTTCTGAAGGCTTTGACCTTCACTCATGACTTACTGACTAAAGCTGAATTTGTTTAACGTTATGCTGTGATGTTTGGAAAATGGCCCAACAACCCATCAAAAGAAATACTGAAATCAGAAAAGAACTCAGAGAAACTGACACTTCTAAGGGAGCTAATAAGCTAAAAGCACTGGAGCTCTGCCATTTAATAAAAAGTGTTTTTTGCCATATTTTTGTTGGATTTCTAGCTAACTGCAGTTAATGACTTTGGATGTGTCGTTTTTTGTCAAGAGTGAAACATGCCCTGGATAACAGCAGTTATCACTATTTAATGTGCCCTGAAATCTAGAAATTATAAACCTCAATATCTGCAACTCAGCATTTTAAGTAAGTTGTTTAACAGATGGTTTTGTGTCTCCTAATTGGCTGTTTAAACAAGTATGTCATTTGTTTAATTTGGGACTCTGTCCAATGTAGTTCACGCAGGAATGAAGACTGACACTTTAAGATTCAAACCAACATGAAATTAGATGTAAATAGTGAGAAAGCACAGAAGGGCAGCAGAGAACAATTAGATGGTGAAAGAAACAAGGTTATTATCTGCAGCGCTCCACTCCAGCGACTCTTCAACAGAGACGGAGAAAATCCAGATCAACTTACAGATCAGGACTCCAGCTGTGCTGTTAGTCTTGAGTTAGTCAAATGCTGTCTGCATTCAACACTTAAATGGAGATGCAAATCTTTGAATCTAGTGAAACAAATGTTCAAATCAATATATTCAATCAAATCAATAATATCACTTACTGTTTAACCATCTCTGATGCCTGTAGGCTGCGCAAAATTCTGGGAACAGGAATTTATGTGAATATATGTGAGTTAGGCACACAGATGAAGAAGCAAATATGTTTATATTTCTTTGTATATATTATACAATTTGTAAATTTACCCAAACTTTAATTCCTCTTAATTCCCATAATAGTCCAACTTGGAATATTTCCAAAATTCTCCAGCTTTACAGCCTTAGTTGTCTGTATCTGTAATTTGTCTCAGATTTAACATATATCTCATGTTTAAGCGATATTCATTATTTCTTACAGAATGCTGAAGATCATCTGCTCTGAAGATGACACAACACTCAGTGAATGTCAGATCAGTGTGATGCTGTCACAACACTCAGTGAATGCCAGATCAGTCTGATGCTGTCACAACACGCAGTGAATGCCAGATCAGTCTGATGCTGTCACAACACTCAGTGAATGTCAGATCAGTCTGATGCTGTCACAACACTCAGTGAATGCCAGATCAGTCTGATGCTGTCACAACACGCAGTGAATGCCAGATCAGTCTGATGCTGTCACAACACTCAGTGAATGTCAGATCAGTCTGATGCTGTCACAACACGCAGTGAATGCCAGATCAGTCTGATGCTGTCACAACACTCAGTGAATGCCAGATCAGTCTGATGCTGTCACAACACTCAGTGAATGCCAGATCAGTCTGATGCTGTCACAACACTCAGTGAATGCCAGATCAGTCTGATGCTGTCACAACACTCAGTGAATGCCAGATCAGTCTGATGCTGTCACAACACTTCAGTGAATGCCAGATCAGTCTGATGCTGTCACAACACTCAGTGAATGCCAGATCAGTCTGATGCTGTCACAACACTCAGTGAATGCCAGATCAGTCTGATGCTGTCACAACACTCAGTGAATGCCAGATCAGTCTGATGCTGTCACAACACTCAGTGAATGCCAGATCAGTCTGATGCTGTCACAACACGCAGTGAATGATGCATCCCACGTGAATTTCTCTCCTCCACGTCTGCGCAGCATCACTGCGGCGCTGTTAGTTGTTCTGTTGGATCAGGCAGCGTGGATTCATTTTCTTTCCATCGTTTTGTCGTGTGTTATGTGCACAATGACTTTTGTGATACAGCTATGTCTGCTTTTGATTGTAACACCTGGGAATTATGATTTATTGTTGTTATTGTATAAGACCTCATATTGTATAACAGTAACATATATTTTAATCTCTGACCCTAAATAGAAACAACTGTGGTTTTAAAAATAAAACCGTCTTAAAATGCTCAACACAATGTAGTTCTGCAGAAGATCTTTGACTCTGTTGCTCTTCCTCCAGTGCTTGTTTGTGGCTTCAGTTTGTGACCTATGCTAAGGTGTGTCAGAACGGATTTAGAGAGTTTAACAAATGTTTTTCTAACAAAAACTCTCTGAAGAAACAAATCTCAGCTGTGACTTTACAAACCATACAAACAACAGAGGAGCAAGAGAATAAAAATAATCCAAAAAAATCCTCCGTTAGAATTAGTTCCAAATCAAACGTGTTAAAAGAAGATAACACTACATATCAGATCCAGTCTCACATGACCAGAACAAAATATTGTTTTACTTGAAGACGTTTGTGTTTTCTGTTGCTCAACACTTCTGTGATTCAAATGATTCAACACATCCTCTTTAAAGAGCAAAAGTCTCCTGAAGGTTTTATAATGCTTGTTCTTGTATAAATGAAAAACTTTATTTTTAACAATGCAATGGAATAAACATTGTGTTTGTGTATCTTACTGTAATAAATGATGATGGTCAACATCCAGAATCATCTGTAGAATGGATAAATGTGAAGTCAATAAACAGAATTACAAAAATAATGTTTTCATACATGTTTCTTAAACACTCAAAAACCTTACTGGTGTTGAAATGTATATGAACGTTCATTAATAAAATATTACAATTTGAATTATTGTTTAAAGTAATCATCATTTATTAACCCTCATCATTCCAAATCTGTGTGATATTACAAAGACGGTAATTTCAGCAGTGTACTTACAGAGACAGTCTGGGGCACTTTATTCACAGAGAGTTTAAGAACAGCTTTGTATTCTTTTATAAATACAAGAAATGTGTCAATTGAACTGCAAGTAATTCATGTGGATGGATGTTTATCTACAGTAAACAAAAAAGTTTGCCAACTTTACATGATCATCACAACAGTTTTCAGTTTTATTCATGTCTGCACATATAATGTTTAAATCTTGTGGTGTGTGTTTAGTCTCTACTGTATTCTTGTGCAAAGTCTTTCCTGTGTAAATGTATTACTGTAAACCTGTTTTGGGTTAATCAGGATCATGTATCTTACATTCAGATTGGCTGTGCTGAAGGCAGTTCAGTGTTACTCTTATCACTCTGTTGGGGTACATGATGTCATTTCTCTATGAGCTCAGTGTGTCTCTGGGAAACTTTGGCTGCTTTATGGAGACATGAAGCACTGAAAC
Source organism: Chromobotia macracanthus (assembly GCA_036877525.1). Lineage (NCBI taxonomy): Eukaryota > Metazoa > Chordata > Actinopteri > Cypriniformes > Botiidae > Chromobotia > Chromobotia macracanthus. The sequence continues at coordinate 13,999,634 of JAZGTH010000008.1, forward strand.
TTCTACTGTTTCCTGGAAACATCGCATCTGCCATTTAGTGTCAAGAGCACATTAAACAAAACCTTATTAGTGCTCAGGCACTAATAAGCCATTAAGCAATTAATTTGGCTTGGCAAGCAAACAAAAGCAGGGGATAGTAACTGTGAAACACACACACACACACACTCAATTCCCAGCCGTTTTATGGAGAACAACTTGCATTCGCAGCTTTTCTGGGAAGCAGGAGTCACTGAAGCGTTTTATCAGGCTTCTCCGCCTCTCCAGGCCTGAACGTGTCAGGAAATGTAGGAGTTGGCAAGCTGGAGCATGTTGAGTGACATACAGCAGGATTCAGCAGTGATAAATTCTCACTAATGGTTTCGGAGGGAGAAGAAGTGGAGAGGACATGTGGAGAGAATGAGAAGAATCAAAACACTTTCACTGACTGCTTAATGTCTGTGACATCAGCATGACTTCATTACCATGATGCTCATATTATTACTGAATAAAATGACATTGGAGGAAAGAAGCTGCTTATGCAGACTTTCTACAGATTCACTTCATTTGTACAGTGCTGTCTCTGTGTGTTGTTAGCTCTCAGTTGGCAGATGTCTGAAACAGGGAGTCTGGACTTCCCACGAAGCCTCAGTTTGGGCATTTTGCCACCAGTGAAGATTATCCTGACTCTCCTCTGAGAGATGTTCATTTCAAACATCTGCCAAGATAATCCCCCGTGCAGAATTACAGAAACAAAACTGATGTTCAGCTTTTATTCTTTAAAAAGTGGCAATGACAGATTTCACAAGCAGTCAGTGTATCTTTTAGTGGCACTGTCGACAGAGTCTGAGGTGATATTTTGAGTAAATGATGGTGTGGACCACTACCATGCGGGCTCTCCTCCAGAACAATGTCAAGAATGAAAATCAGGTGTTACACAAGCACTTGGTCTTTGGGAAATTACACAGCATAAGCCAAAGAGAGTCTGAGAAACACATGGTGTTGATCTGGGGAAAGGTGCTATTATGTTATATATTCTTACAGTGTTTGTGTATGTCATTCTTAATGTATCCATTAAAGCACAACCAAATGCTTTCAGTGGGAAACACTTCAAATGGCTCCTAATCTTTGACTTAACCGGTGAACACAGTGATCTGTATGACTGCACTATAACCTTACTGGAAATACTGGTTGAAAACAATCACTGGTGCATAGAGTTTGTGGCTTGAGACAAAAACAATAAATAAAGCACAGATTTACCCATAAAACCCATCCATCAGAGCAGATAATCTCAGTCAACACTGAGGAAGAACAATGAGGGCAGGACTAAACTTTTGAACTTCTGCAGCTCCTGAAAAGGGTTGACTGAATGACTTTTCCTTACAGCACCTGCAAGTAAAGTGTTACTTTCACTTCACAATGTAACTTTGTAAACATCAAGCCTTTAACAACACTGCAAATTCTTAACATTTTCAGAAGTAAATGTGACTACTGCATATCAATGCTTGGTTTCTATGTGGTTAAAAGAGCACACTCACCAGTCAAAATGTAAGATGTCATTTCTGCATCCAAAGAAAACTTTGGAACATCATCTGTACCCTCTCTCACTTATTTCACTGCACTACTAACAACTGGATAATTTTGTTCAAAAGATTAAATTTCAGCTCAACTTCCTGCCATCTATTAAATCTCACATTTTATTTCTGCAGTTTTAAAACTTGGTGTGACACAATTGATCAATTTATACGTGAACCAGTGAAGTTATCAAACCTGTCTGGAGAAGATCTTTAAAATATTTGCCACATATTTAAAATATATGAAACTGTGAATGAAACGGGGAGCTACAGCAGAGAAGATTATCAGCAAACAGAGATCACATGGCTATAGAAGACACAGAATATAGTTCATGAGTCATATAGACCTTTACGGTGACTTTACGGTGACTTTACGGTGACCGTTACGGAGATTTTAAAGTGACTGCTATTTTGATTAGTTTGCATTTTTGGGCACATAATGAGGGTCATAAATGATGACACTATTGTTATTTGGGGTGAGCAAACTCTTCCACAGGCAGAAGTTCAGCAGTTCAGCAGTGTTCTCTGCAGCAGCGCTTGTTATTTGGCCTTTACTCTCACACACACTGCTGTTGCGGGGTCGTGCACCTGTCAGCTGCTTATTAACACCCGTGTGTTTCTCACAGGGTGCTCTGTCGGTTCCCTCTGGCGCTAACTGTCTAAAAGCAGCAGTTAGCCTGTTAAAACACTCCAGAGCCAGGCCATGTGTCTAAAAATAGCTCCCCTGCAGAAACGCAGAGAAAGTCAAGTTAGTTAAAATAACATGTCGGTTTAAATGCTATCACAGCTGGATTGCAATTCATCCTAAATCTTCTTTAAAACACTGGTAATACTGTGAATCAGAATTCAACTGAAATCAATACCAAATACAGCAGAACAGGGTTTTCAGTACTTGGATTTCATGGATTTCAAATGAAGCATGCTGATTTTGCAGTGTAAACGCGACCTGTTCCAGATTCATTCCTGCACAGTTAAGCCGGCAATAATTCATAACAGTCATAAGAGCAAGTGACAGGTGCATATTTTCCATGTAATTGCTAATAAACAGGCTTTCCTGCTTTCATGGTTCATTTCTCAGAGGCAAACACACCCTCCTCATGCCAGCATTAGTTAGGAGAGTGGCATCCACTGCAGCTGCCTGCTAAATGTTCTCGCTCTGCTCGTACCCTTCTGAGGACATGAAGAATGCTTTATTTCTTGTGCAGGTTGGAGTGGAAAACCATCACTCTGCAGGACTGACACAGATGATAGAGAAAACATCCCATTAAAGCTAAAGTTTAACTGGTGACTATAAACAGCCCTTATTCTTGGGTTGTAGATTCCTAATGTCCTAATGCTTTTCATATTATAATGCAGAGATTAATTTTACATTTCACATCATCTAGACTAAAGCAGCTGAGCTTCAGGAAAATGGTTTGGAATGGAACCTTTAATGTCTTTAAACTACTTTTCACAACAAGTTCAATCACACAGTCCTAACACTCAATTATGCTGTGTCAGTCTCAGTCTGTAAAAAGTATACCAGTCATAACTCTTTAAATGAGCTTCATCCAGCTCCAGAGATGTCTTTCCCCCTGCCTCCTCTGCAGCCTGAACCCCTGATTGAAAGTATCAGTTTAACACTTTAATATTTCTTGCTAAACATACACATCTGTCACATCCCTCTTGAAAACTTTGATTTTGGATAAAAGCACCAATATGACCTGGTAAATGTAACCACACACAATACAGTGTACATCATGAGCACAGGATCATGCATGCGGTTTATACCCTCAGTAAAGGCTATGAAAACATCCTCCCTGCAGCTACCTGAAGGTTTGAGAGAGCTCTTCTAATCCTCTCGAACCACAGAGGGGCCAGAATCTCTCAGTCCCTCCTCTGTGCTGAGCAGTGGACTCTCCATCTTTAATTAATTCAGATGTGAGGAGAGACAGGATTCATTTTACATTTACATTTATGCATTTGGCAGACGCTTTTATCCAAAGCGACTTACAGTGCATTCAAGTTATACATTTTTCTTAGTACATTTACTCCCTGGGAATCGAACCCACGACCTCTTCTGCTGCTAACGCAATGCTCTACCACTGAGCTACAGGAGAATTTTCTCTTGTAAGATCTTGAAGCAGTTGTGGGGGCTTGTTGGTTGGTGGGAAGTGAGATACAGTATATGTGTCACTCACATGAGCACCTTTTAAAGGTGAAGGTGTCATTTCTGCTGCACTAACAGCAGAGTTTGTTACACCAACAATATTATGATGCTCCAACAAGAGAGCAATGTCATGCTGCCCTGACGTGTTAAAAACTTCACCTCAAAATCAAACTGCAAAAACTCTTAATGTCTTTTGCCTTTTTCTTTCAATTGCAATTATGAAGAAAATTGCCATAATGTAACATATTCTACATATTTTCTCATTTCCCTGTTTCTCCGCTTATTTCTATACTGTTTTTTCTCATGTCTCAGCTGTTTGTTTTAAAATTGTTTGTAAAGCAATAAAATAGATTTGAGCAGATCAGATGTGAAAATGAGGCTCCTGCTCGTATACTAGGACCTGCTGTGTGTCGGCTTCCAAACGGCTCCTCTGCGCTGAAAGGAAAACTGGAAGACATAAAAATAAGCAAAACAATTGGCTGCTGAAAGCTCCTGTGTGAACACTCAGAGTGATCTGAGATCAGCATTCGCAAGTGCAAGAGTTCACCGCGCACAATATGAACTAAATATCTTCAACAGGGTGTACAGTGTATAAACTGTCTGTCTCTCACAACAGTTGACTTGTTGAGATGCGACTCCAGTCACATCTCTAGTGAAAACCAACACTGTCTGTGTGACATCAGTGATTGCGTGAGAGTCAGACTGCACGTATATTTTAAGACTTGGGTCACAGTTGATTGGATATCTGACATAATTGCTTGTGTCATGTTTGGAGATTGTTGAGAGGTGAAACTGAAATGGCCCTGCACTACTCAAGCCTTGTGTTGTCAGACTAAAAACTGTTAAAATTTGTGAGGGTTATCTGTTAATATATTGTTAATATCCGTGTGTCATTGATAAAGACAATATCAGTGGAAATGTACTTAATACACATCAAGCTCAAGTGCAGACCAAAACCCTTAAAGAATCTATCTATCTATCTATCTATCTATCTATCTATCTATCCATGTATATATGTATATATATATATATATATATATATATATATATATATATATATATATATATATATATACTATATATATATCTACTAAAGCTCTTATTGTTCATAGTGTTAACAATATGGGAACAAAATAAACATAATTTATCAATTTACAAGTTAGTCAATACATAATTCTCAAAGGAAGATTGCAGGAGTTCACAGACTGGCAATAATAACTAGTTCTCAGTTACATGTAATGATGAGATGCCACCTCTTTCTGCTATCTTAATCTTTCCTGTGAAAGAAGGTCTCTCACCTGCTTTACCTGGGTTAACTGGGTTACTGAGGTGTGCTAACTGCTACCATGTCACCTGCTCTGATGGGGTCTGTTTAAAGGCACAGGTCTTTTAACCTATTTTTGGGACAGGGGTGCATTTGGGTTTGCAGGCTGTTGGTATTTCTAACCTCATAGTTGACTTGAATCAGCAAGAATTGCATTGGACCCCCGTCATGTGTTTGGATTTTACCAGAGAATGGATGTGGTAGATTGTGTCACATTTCCACAGAGCTCCAGTTCCAGAGTCATGAACTAACAGATCATTTTCGGTTCATTTTAACCAGCAGTCAAAAATCAATTTAAACACTGTTTTAAGCTTTTGTTGTGGGTATTCCAGCTGTTAGTTAACACAGTCATTTTATGGCTTGGTTAATGTTAATATTATTTTGCAGTATTATTAGACATATGAAAATAAAGTTTTATCAACAGCCTCCACATCCTGGCCTTCTTCAGAGCCTCCTTAGATGTGTTTCAGATCTTCTGCACACGCTCATTCATGTCTGGCTCTAGTGTGGAACAGAACATTCAGGTTTTACTGTTCAGTAAATCCCCAGTGAAGTCGTGCTGTACATTTTTGCCTGTTTACTTATTGGAAATATGTAACATTACAGTAGTTTTTGCATGCTTCGGGTTGACTTCAGTGGAATTGTAAGTGTAAGTTGTTTTGGATAAAAGCATCTGTTGAATGATTAATTACTCCATCAACATCTTAACAGACGTTTGTGACTATTCCTGAGAGAACTAACAAAGATCTTTTTCAGTTAATTTCAATTGGGCCACAACTGTACTTCACAAACAGTTTAGAGTTTCTTGAAAAACAAACTGGATGGAAGTTTTCTGGATGAAGCAACATCAATTCATACTTAATTTTTCTTTAGGCCAACTCAAGGGGAATATATTTGACTTATTTCAGTATTAAGTGTTGTGTTTTGGCTGCTGGGCTCCAGCATGGGTTCCTTGTGTGCTATTGTTTTCACAAAGCTAAACATTTGACTGGTGTTATAATGTGTCTTTAGTGTAACTTGAGTATTTCACAGATGCAGATAAACTTGTTGGTACACTTGTTGGTAAACACCATACAGCTATGCTAATCCAACAACAAGACCATCACAGAAACCTAAACTAACCATCATGACAAATGAAAATGGTCTTTTCAGCAGAATTTGTCTTATTCTGTCATTCATGCACTTGCTTATTTTTCTTCTATTAAGATGCTCTGATTTGTGCAACACATGGGGCATGTTTCATCATAAATTATGTAATAAATTCTCTAATTTTATGGTCTTACATTATGATCCTTTTCATCTGAGCACCAGAGATAATCCTGACAGGTTGATTTACCTTATTAATTTTTGTCACATTACTTATAGTTAACACTGAATCACACACTTCAAATAGTGTATTACAGCAACTGTGATAAAACACGACTCCTCACATTCTTAGAAACATTCTGCAGTGATGTACACTGACCTAAAACTTCCTAAAGCTGCTGTGATCAGGAGTTATGAGGTGTGACATGCAGCTGGGGCCGTTCTTAGAGAAATATGGTCATGTTTTTTCTCAGATGGTATGGGAGGGTGAGCGTTCATTCAGAGACGATCAGCACCTTTTCTCGCTCTGATCAGTCTGAGTGTGTAATTAATGAATGTTCTTGCTTCTCAGATGGCTTATATCATGATTACAGGAGTAATAATTCACTTTATCATGTCATAATTCAGATGAGGTGCCGTACACATGGCGAGCAACACTGCATCTAAATTACTGCACATCTGCAACAATACAATAAATACTCCCATAAATGTTTCACAACACTGAACCCACACACTTTTCTTAATCTTTAATCTGACAATGTGTGTGAACATCTACTTGACAAAACTTTGTCGACATCTGCTCTGTAAAACGCTGTTACATGGTTGTGTTTGCTCCCTTACAGAAATGCTTGTCAGTTGACTGGAGGAACACAGACAAGTATTTAGATTTATGTTGCCTTTCCAATAGTGAAACAATTGTATATAATTCTTTGATTTGGGGAAATAAGCAATCACCTAAAATTGAGCACTCCAACAACTGCATAACAATGAACTGCCAACCATTCAGGACACCTTAGCAGCCACATGGCAACCACCTTCAACAACCTGACAATGTGGTAATGGGTTTTGCATGAGCAAGTGACAATTAAATTTTCTTTAATATGTTTAATATTATTCACAACATATACTATTAATCTATTGCTTTCAGTCACATCACAAAAACAAGACAGTAAACATTACAGTTTCCACTCTTTACAAGAGTAGATAAACACTGATAAACTCTTCATATAAGACATGTCACAATTATCTACTGCTTCTGAAAGTTTGTTTTACTATGTGTAGTGAAATTCTACACAGCACCGGGTGTTCAGGAGCCTGTGTGAGAGAGCTGATTGATTGAGCATCTTATCTTATTGACCTCTTATTCAAACGGTGTCTCTTTTCATGACAGATCTGTGTTAGAGATGCTCTTTGGAGCCATTGACTCCTCATCGTCTGTCAATGGGCCTCACTCTTCTACTCCTTTATGACAGCTGAGAGATCTTTATACTAAAATAATTGTTAATAAAAGAACTCAGCTGATCATATGAGGCCTAACCCCTCAACCCTGCAGTACCCCCTCAAACCCTCATCCCAGCATCTACACAGAAGCCTAAAAGCCTAAAAACATCCCTGTTCTCTTTTCCTGGCTACCAGTCTAGGCCATTTTGAATAACATTGATGTGTTGTATGGCTGTGTTCTTACCTCTTTTGTTGTTTGGTTCTAGATGTTGTGATACGCTGTCTCAGATAATATACTCTTAGGAAGTAAAGGGTTTTCAGTGAAGATGTTCTTAGCAGTGCAGACCTTTAATATGAAGAATTACAAGTGAGATCTCTTTAATATGTCAATTATTTTTCCTGCAGGCTAAGTACAGGCTTTGGATTTAATCTCTTCAGATTTTCCTCCTGAGAAAAAGGCACTGAAAATCATTTATCTCACTGATGTCTTAAACTGTCAAGATGCCAAAGTCTGCAATCAAAACTAAAGCAAACATTTCTCATTATAATCTTCCAACAATGAATCACCTGACTGTGGATTGTAATTTTATAGCTTAATGCTGTTTCTCAGAAATTATCGTTTCGCTATAGGGAGACAACGATGATGTTTTAATACAATTAACTGATTTGCTAATCTGAGCAATTTATAATATAGCATAATGTGTTACATTTTATCAGTACAGGTTATAAAACACTTTAGATTATAACTGGGACACTGACTACCTCATATGTGACTTCTACAAGACTGTTCTCTGTCCAGGACACTGCAGCACTACAGTAACAGTGTGAAGGCACAGGTGAGTGAGTGATGGGGCGGGATTGTGGGTGAGGACGCCCGGGGTCAGAAGCTCTGCAGATGAACAGTAAACTCTCTCTTACAGCAGTTTGGTTTAGGTCAGAACAGGATTAGTCCCTCTGGAGACTGTTGAAAACACTTGATATATATATACATAAATGCACTGAACACGTCTTTATGTCTATTCCCACACATCATCCACACTGTCGCGCCGACCCTTCAGCAGTTCCTCCGTCCAGCGTTCAGTCTGAGGCGCAATTCAGGGTGTCACTTCTGGGGTCACCAAACTGAGCTCAGCTTCGGGTTTACATGGAGAGAGAGCACACACACCGGAGTCACTGCGCTCACATCAAGCACACTGATACTGATCTGAAGAGATCGCAGCAGTGTGTGAAGTTACTGTGAGCTAGTGCTTTTGTTTATGAGGACACACTGATGCATTCATCGCTTTTAAAGGATCGCTGAAGGTTTCATATCATCATCCTGCGCCTGATTTCTGGTCCGCTATCACGATGACATCGGGGTACCTGATACTGACACTCATTGTGCTCTTCGTGCTCTTCTCTGCCAATGCAAACAACTGGCTGTAAGTGAACAACTCTTGATTCATGTGATATTTTCACGTCTGTGTGTTAGAAGTATTTGAACCCGAGCCCGCTGGACTTCACCACAGAACCGGCTGATAGTTAACAAATGTGATTAACAGAAATGTGAACCTTACAAAAGTGTTTGTAAAGAGCACAATCTAGATCATTAGAGCGCTTACTGTGGAGCTTTAATGTGGACTAAAGGAGACATGAAGTGGAGATTGATGCGCTTGTGAACTTCGCATAAGCAGCGTATAATATCACATAAAACTTACATCAAGCAAATGCATTGAGTTAATGTCTAATACAGAATATAAGAAAATGGAGCAGGTATTTGTCGAGCGAAATCAAACGTGTCAGCCACTATTTCACCTGTGTGACGACAGATCCAGCTTTACAGTATCCAGCTGTGTGACGACAGATCCAGCTTTACAGTATCCACCTGTGTGACGACAGATCCAGCTTTACAGTATCCAGCTGTGTGACGACAGATCCAGCTTTACAGTATCCAGCTGTGTGACGACAGATCCAGCTTTACAGTATCCAGCTGTGTGACGACAGATCCAGCTTTACAGTATCCAGCTGTGTGAAGACAGATCCAGCTTTACAGTATCCACCTGTGTGACGACAGATCCAGCTTTACAGTATCCAGCTGTGTGACGACAGATCCAGCTTTAAAGTATTCACAGATCCAGCTTTACAGTATCCAGCTGTGTGACGACAGATCCAGCTTTACAGTATCCAGCTGTGATGTTACGTACCACGTGTCAGATCCAGCTTTACAGTATCCAGCTGTGTGACGACAGATCCAGCTTTACAGTATCCAGCGGGAGATCCAGCTTTACAGTATCCAGCTGTGTGACGACAGATCCAGCTTTACAGTATCCACCTGTGTGACGACAGATCCAGCTTTACAGTATCCACTTACAGTATCCAGCTGTGTGAAGACAGATCCAGCTTTACAGTATCCACCTGTGTGACGACAGATCCAGCTTTACAGTATCCACCTGTGTGACGACAGATCCAGCTTTACAGTATCCACCTGTGTGACGACAGATCCAGCTTTACAGTATCCAGCTGTGTGACGACAGATCCAGCTTTACAGTATCCACCTGTGTGACGACAGATCCAGCTTTACAGTATCCAGCTGTGTGACGACAGATCCAGCTTTACAGTATCCAGCTGTGTGACGACAGATCCAGCTTTACAGTATCCAGCTGTGTGACGACAGATCCAGCTTTACAGTATCCAGCTGTGTGACGACAGATCCAGCTTTACAGTATCCAGCTGTGTGACGACAGATCCAGCTTTACAGTATCCACCTGTGTGACGACAGATCCAGCTTTACAGTATCCACCTGTGTGACGACAGATCCAGCTTTACAGTATCACGGTGACGACAGATCCAGCTTTACAGTATCCATGTGTGACGACAGATCCAGCTTTACAGTATCCACCTGTGTGACGACAGATCCAGCTTCAGTACCACCTGTGTACAGATCCAGCTTCAGTATCCACCTGTGTGACGACAGATCCAGCTTTACAGTATCCACCTGTGTGACGACAGATCAGTTTCACAGATCCAGCTTTACAGTATCCAGCTGTGTGACGACAGATCCAGCTTTACAGTATCCACACTGTGTGACGACAGATCCAGCTTTACAGTATCCAGCTGTGTGACGACAGATCCAGCTTTACAGTATCCACCTGTGTGCAGCGACAGATCCAGCTTTACAGTATCCAGCTGTGTGAAGACAGATCCAGCTTTACAGTATCCACCTGTGTGACGACAGATCCAGCTTTACAGAATTACAGTATCCAGCTGTGTGACGACAGATCCAGCTTTACAGTATCCAGCTGTGTGACGACAGATCCAGCTTTACAGTATCCAGCTTTACAGTATCCAGCTGTGTGACGACAGATCCAGCTTTACAGTATCCAGCTGTGTGACGACAGATCCAGCTTTACAGTATCCAGCTGTGTGACGACAGATCCAGCTTTACAGTATCCAGCTGTGTGACGACAGATCCAGCTTTACAGTATCCAGCTGTGTGCGACCAGCTTTACAGTATCCAGCTTGTTTACAGTATCCAGCTGTGTGACGACAGATCCAGCTTTACAGTATCCAGCTGTGTGACGACAGATCCAGCTTTACAGTATCCAGCTGTGTGACGACAGATCCAGCTTTACAGTATCCAGCTGTGTGACGACAGATCCAGCTTTACAGTATCCAGCTGTGTGACGACAGATCCACTTTAAGTATATCAGCTTTACAGTATCCAGCTGTGTGACGACAGATCCAGCTTTACATATCCACCTGTGTGACGACAGATCCAGCTTTACAGTCTCCACCTAGCAGATCCAGCTTTACAGTATCCACCTGTGTGACGACAGATCCAGCTTTACAGTATCCACCTTGCCGTGTGAGACAGATCCAGCTTTACAGTATCCAGCTGTGTGACGACAGATCCAGCTTTCAGTACACCTGGTATCCAGCTGTGTGACGACAGATCCAGCTTTACAGTATCCACCTGTGTGACGACAGATCCAGCTTTACAGTATCCAGCTGTGTGACGACAGATCCAGCTTTACAGTATCCACCTGAGTGACGACAGATCCAGCTTTACAGATAGATCCTAACTTCACGTAGTTTACAATATGATGAAAAGAAGTCATGGACAGTTAGTGATCTGCATATCTGAAGGGATTAGAATTAGATGGCGTGTTGGTTAAACTTATATTACCCATCTATGCAGATGTCGTCGAGTGTTTCACTAAAGGCGTGGTAACAGCTCTTCTACATGTAGAGAAAGAAAAGAAAATCTGAAAGAAAATCTGTCTAACAAACATGATGATTCTGACAGCAGTCTGTACACTGTCCACTGACCTCATGACAGGTATTAGCCAAAAAGACATACACAATCTTCTCTGACAAATATAAGCACATGGAGCTGAAGCTGTAATGTAGCCCAAAGCCGAACATGTACTCAAAACAGACATGACAACTGTCAATAAAAACAGTATATACAACAATATCCTATAATACAAGAACCGGCAAATTGCGCATGCGAGGCGAAAATGAGAGTTTGAGCCGAATTTAGTTAATCTGCTGCATGACTACAAAAACCGCCCAAATCTAAATATTAAAGTCTTAGTGTTAATGCTGCTGTATTCCTTAATAATGTGTCCATGTAAACATTCATTTAAACAAAAGTATCAGAATCAGAAGAGGCAAATGGGTGTAGCAGCAGCAGGTTTATAAATGTTATGCTTTGTTAAAATGTCAGAACAATAACATCTGATGTTAACGAGAGATGAAAGATGACATATAGTATGTTTGGTCTCATATGTTATATTTATGTTATATTTATGTCATATCTTTTGTTTACAAATAAACGCAGATATCTTACAAAAGCCTGTTAACTATAGTGCAGTTCAGTAGCTGGCACGCACTCTTTGATTAAATGGTTTCTCAGTCACTACAGCACACAAAATGAAGTGTGAGAACTGACGCTGTAAATGTTCAGTGTTTACTCGACAGCTGTAACTCAGTTAGGAGGTTCAGAAATGCGCAGGCGCAGGTGCAGTGCAGGTGCAGTGCAGGTGCAGTGCAGGTGCAGGTGCAGCGCAGGCGCTCATTCACGCTACTGTAAGCATGTCACAGTGACTGATGACTACACTGCTGTACAGTATTTTATTCATCACTGTTAGCCGTCAGCAATGAATCTATTATTAAACTAATTATGCCCAAAAAAATCGTTAAGAAATCTGGTCCTGACAGTTCCTCAGTCATCTTACACTATTGATTTGGTTTCTTCCTGTTTTGTCACAGAATGTTATCAGTGAAATTGAAAATAAAATGTAGAAATAAAGACAAAGATGTCAAACCCTGACTGACAGGCTCCATTCAGCCTCATACTGGAAAAGAAACAACAGCACTCTCATTACTGGGTGAATGAACACATTTTAAATATTTTTTCACAAACTATTTCTCCATAATGTATTGTTAACAAACAGACTTTCTTGTTCTCTCTTTCTTTCTTTCTTTCTATATTTTATATTCACATATATAACTAACGTACATTATTTCAATATACCTTTAATAGGGGAGCGGAAATTAATTTTGTGGTCTGATCACAGAAGTGCATATGTAGAAAGATGGACTATTATTCTACTCAAGAAGAGATGACAATAATTTCTCAGATTTTCATTACTTTAATGAGCCATCTGGCTATCAAATGCCCTTTACTCAAGTTTGTTATCCTGAATGAAACTTCTAGAAGGTGTTAAATAATGTGTTGTCCCTCATCATTCTGAACAGATAAGTGATGAAGGAACTAGAATGAGAATCAAACATCCATTGAGTTAAGGAGCATGACTGTATCTACAGGTTTAAGCCATATTCAGCCATATTCTGAATGTCTTCACAATCAAACACAACTCATTTAGAGTGTGTGCACCTCCAAAATGTGTTGAGGATTCACTGGTATAACAGACCTAAGTCACAGGTTCATGTGAATGTCCATAGTTGTAGAGAATGGTTAGATTGTTCTATGAATCGTTTATTGAGAAACATTTGAAAGACTGATGGGGCTCCATGAGGCACATGATGTGCTACCATGCTAGGAACAAACATGGTTTATCTCTTCAGTAATGATATCAGCATGATTTTCCTTTGGAAGATGAGCCCCTTATGATTGACAGGATTTATTTAATATGTTTTAATGGCACTGCTAATCAATAACTGTGATTATTGATAATAAATATAAGTGAGACAACACTGCCCCCTAGAGTTCAAAACAGATTGTGTGGACTTGCAGATAAGAGATTCATAGCTGTTCTGTACAGTGTTCCTGATCTAGCCCAGTGCGTCACTGCAGGACGGAGAGAGACAGATCTGTTTTGTGTAGGGATGACACATTTGTGTTTGAAACTTGACAAGTTCTGTGATGAATGTTTGACATTAGGGTCTTTGTGCAGGACGATGTTTGTAATCTGTATGAATTTGTACAGTTACAGCAGTGATGAGAAGCATATGAGCTTATCTTTACACCACCTGCTTGAGTTATATGAACAGAAAATGTAACGGGTTAGGTAACTAAACACTGAAACACTAAAATGATTTACTTACTCTCATGTCATTCAAAATGGTTTTCTTTCTTCTGGGGAACACAGCAGGAGAAATGTTGAAACAATTATACTGGTCACTGATTTTCAAGCAATTTACAATGAAAGGAGGTTTAACAATGACACAGAAGCAACATAAAAGTAAGACATGTCAGTTCATACGACGTGTGTGCTGTTTTCCAAGACTTCTGAAGTACAAAGTGGATTTTTTGAGAACAGTACAGAGAAGCAAGTGAAGTGACAGAAATGGGGAGCTATGAAAACAAGATTCCCTCAAGGTTTTCCCAGATGAAAGGCTTTCAAAACAGAGCAGTAAACGTGCAGCTGACATTTCTACAGGTTTTTGTTTCACAGAATGCTTGAGAAGATCTTTGAGAACATCTGCCACCGATTTAGTATCATATCTCAACCTTTTGGTTAGAAAGATCAGGCCTCCATTTGGTCACCAGAATCATTATCAGGTCAGAATCTCAAATCATTTACAGTTGGTGGAACAAACAAAAGCAGTAAACATGCTAGTTTAAATCATGTGACAGTCAACAGATGCTTACCATGATAGTGAAACATACCCAGCCATAAGACAGATAATCTCCAAAAAGCAGAATATGAATGCATCTAGCGTGTGATGTCAGACGTGAGGTTATCATAGCTCATGAGAAGAAAGATGATTGTCTTGTGTACAGGAAGGTCTTTGTTACTTATCTGCTCCAGCCTTGGCCTACCAAATCAGCTCTTGTCAACAGCAGAGAGGGACCGGAAGTGTTGCCACTGGATGTTGGGATTTACACAGTCCTTTAATAACTGTGGAGGAGTTTGACCATGTAAAGAGCACAAGCACAATGTTAAGATGAGCCCTGACATGAAGCAGACCTCAAGACAGTACTATAAACAACTCCATGAACACTGAAGGACAAAGCCTGCGAGTGCAATCCCTTGTTCACCCCTTGTTCTCAGTAACTCAGTAACTAACTTCAACAGACATACCACAAGCCAATCCATGAGCACGCTTGCAAACAGCAGCTGCATGCAACTCCTGCGTCATTCGCCCATTCCTCAAACAGAGAAGACCTTGATCTCCATCGTAAACTGTACTTTAATTAACTGTTTTCAGTCTGTTTTTTGCAAGCCTGAGAAAAGGCCTATTTTTATAAAGGGCAATAAAGAGATGGACAGACCCTCAGCAGACCCTTTAAAGCCCTCCACCCCTCACATATCGGAGTGGTTGACCCCCTGGCCCTGGAGGTGAAGTGGGAAGATAATCTGTCTGTCTGTCTCAACAGCCCCCTTAACTTATCTGCCAAGCACAGCTTTCCAGGAACGTCACAGGACAGTCACACTGTTTCCTTTATTGTGGTTTGTGCTTTGGAGTCCTTTAAACAGAGCTGTGTGGGGTCCCAGTGGAATAATGAGTAGGTTGATGCTTTCTTCAACAGCATGTTTGCTTGTTTTCAGTGGTGGAAATGAAGATTCACTGGAGGTTCACCTAGTTCAGAACAAATGTTTAACCCACATATACAGACAATCCCACTGTACTGTATAAAATGTGCAAATCTCTGAAATCTCTGAAAAAAAAATCTTTGAAAATCTTTCTAGTGATTCTAGAAACACAACTAGACGTCTGCTTCTATATTTATGACAACTGTGAACACATAATAACAATAATAATTATAATGTTTTTATTTAGATAAAATTTTTAGGTCACTGTACAAAACACAAATAGAATATAGACAAAGAGAAAAATACGTGACATGAACAGATCTTGATTGTTGGTCTGCTTGTTTTCAGATACCTAGCTAAGCTGTCATCATTAGGGAGCATCTCTGACGAGGAGACGTGTGAGACACTCCGCGGGCTCATTCAGAGGCAGGTTCAGATCTGCAAGCGAAATCTGGAGGTGATGGACCCGGTCTGCAGGGGAGCCCAGCTCGCCATTGACGAGTGCCAGTTTCAGTTCCGCAACAGACGATGGAACTGCTCGACGCTAGAGAGCCTGCCTGTCTTCGGGAAAGTGATCACACAAGGTCAGTAATGGTCACTGAAGGTCAGTGAAGCCAACATTTCATTAAAACTATGTGGATTATTACTGGTTGTATTTCTTATGTCACAGGTACAAGGGAAGCTGCTTTTGTGTATGCTATATCTGCTGCTAGTGTAGCTTTTGCAGTGACCAGAGCCTGCAGCAGTGGAGAGCTGGAGAAATGTGGCTGTGACCGCAGTGTGCATGGTGTCAGTCCAGAAGGTATGTGTGTTCTGTTCTGCCCTCTCACTGTCAGATCTGCACACAAAGCTGGGAAAAATTCTCTCACTGTAGTGAGCACTATTCTGATAAGGGCACACAGATTTACATACCGTCCTTAAGAGTCTTCTGCACATTTCTTTCCATTATTACACAGTGTGCTATGGGTGCATCAGTTGCAGCATTATTCATAATTTTACACTCATCTATTACTGTGGTAATCGTACCCCCAATAGCACTTACTAAAACAAAATAATCTTTAACATGAATTGCTTACATGAATCTAAACATGAATTGCTTACATGTCAGTCATGACTTGTCATTACATGACTTTTCCTGTCCTGCATGTCAAATGTAAGCTATAATAATGGCTAATATGTAAATATTATTATATATCTGTGTATATGTATATTATATAGAAATAAAGTATTTATGAGACACTTTATCTCAACAGGTTTCCAGTGGTCTGGATGTTCAGACAATATTGCCTATGGAGTTGCTTTCTCTCAGTCCTTTGTGGATGTCAGAGAAAGAAGGAAAGGACAGTCATCTAACAGAGCTCTGATGAACCTCCATAACAATGAAGCAGGCAGGAAGGTAGGGGCCATTGAAAACATCATCTGAAATACTCTACACTTCAAAACATCAGTCATTTACAGTTATAAAATAATGTGTCCTTTACCCTTTCAAGGCAATTCTGAACCACATGAGAGTGGAATGCAAGTGTCACGGTGTTTCTGGCTCCTGCGAGGTGAAAACCTGCTGGAAAGCCGTGCCACCTTTCCGCAAGGTCAGCAATGTCATCAAGGAGAAGTTTGATGGAGCGACAGAAGTGGAACTGCACAAAGTGGGAACCACAAAGGTCCTGATTCCACGAAATTCACAGTTTAAGCCACACACAGACGAAGATTTGGTGTACCTGGACCCGAGCCCCGACTTCTGTGAACACGACCCCAGAACGCCGGGCATTCTGGGAACCGCAGGCCGCTTCTGCAACAAGACCTCGAAGGCCATTGACGGCTGCAAGCTCATGTGCTGCGGCCGAGGGTTCCACACAGAGGAGGTGGAGGTGGTGGACAGGTGCAGCTGCAAGTTTCACTGGTGCTGCTATGTGAAGTGCAAACAGTGCCGCAAGATGGTGGAGAAGCACACATGTCGATGATCCATGCTCGTCCCCTGCACCAATGACAGAACTTTCTGAAATCTTCTCCTCTTCCACCCACTCCTGCCTAGACAACAAGACAAACACAAGATACAAGAAGGGAAGACAGACTTTAACAAGCATGTCATGTGGTGACAGGAGAGCATGACATGCATGGAACATTAAAATATAGGGGCTAAAATAGTTCTAAAGCCTAAATGGAGAGTTTTTTTCTCTCCTGCTTTCTCCTCATGCAGTTTTGTAATTGTGGTTGCTCTCTTATTTTTATATGTTTTAACTTATTGGAATCAAATAGAGAGTTCAATTTTAATGTGACATGCACCAGGGGAGAACGAATGGAAAGAAGTTACTTAAAACACATTGAGGGATCAGTGCACATGAATATGATGAAAGGTCACGTTTGGAGCTTTTCTATTATTAATGCTGCTTTTGGGTTTCAACTTGAAAGATGGACAATGAACTAACAGAAATATGGAACACTATGTGTTGTAACTGAGTCAATTAAATTGAGGTGTACATCTAATCTACTGACAGACAGTAGAATTTTAATACCTGTGGCCATTTGTTCCTATATAAATGTAATGCTGCTTTCATTCAAGAATCACTCACCAATAACATGCAGCTTTGGTGTTCAGTAAATGAGTATTAAAGCTTGGGTAGGGAGAAAAACTCAAGATGGAGTGAAATGTTTCAAGTGTTTTGTTCTTGCACCACGGAGTGTTAACAACTGTCAAGCTCACAGAACAGTTGAGATAAACTTAACCAGAAACAGACCGTGGGTGCGACACATATCTGAACAAGTGCATTAGTGTGTCACAATAGGCCAAACGGATGATTAGAACTCGTCACTCTTGGCTTCTTTGGACTTAAAACATTGTTCCTGCACTGCATCAGCGCACCATGACACCTCTGAGAATACACCTGCACAAGTCAATGAGTACAGATGGTTGCCCTCAGATCTTCAGAAAATCAGATTATTCCTTTTAATAAATAAGCCACAAAATTAACAGGCAGAATAGATTAAAGAAATGACTAAATACGTAACTTTAAAATAAATCTGCAGAATTAAAATATTGTGTTTGGACCATTCACAAATACACGTTCTGTGCAAATGACTATTTATAAAATACCTTGACTGATTAAATACATAATGCCCCAATCAAAAACCTACAGACAGTGCAGATGTAGGCTGTCATAACAGATTAAAGTTCATGTCTCATCATTTTCCTGTGTCTGGGGTAATTCATTATCTCGAATCATGCAAAAGAGCTTGTCAAACTCTTCTAGCAATGAACAGGAACCTAGGACCACTGATTGTAAATGTTATCACACACAGAACATCCTCATTTTGATGTGACTTGTTTTTCATGTAAATCATGTAAAGTGCTTTACCGGCACTCAGGAGTTCAGTTTGTGTGTGTACAGGCAAGTGAAGATTTCAGCTTTTGAGCATTCTGGTCAGCTTCTTGAAGTATTTGTGTTATGACATTGTGGACATAAGGGCTGGTAACAGAAGGTCAAAAGTACTCACCAAGACAAAATAACCCGGATGTTGTTTTCCTGTGGGCTTAAAGTGTTACAGAGACAAATCCAATTTGATCTGTGACAGATTATTGATATAAGGCCCTCTATATAGCTGATGCTAGAGCACACCCTGCTGGCAGAACAGCCTTACAAGTACTACCTCAACCAAGGCCTCATACTGACCACAGCTGTCTTGCTGAGCTGCTGGGGTTCATGAAAACATCAAATGTCAGAAGTTTCTGATGTCATTGGTGGAAGTATGAAAGTCGTTGTAAGGAGGAATCTGCTGTTTCAAAAATAAGAGAGCTGATTTTGAGGAGAGCTGTTCTTTGGGCAAAGCTGTCACATGGTGGTGTTCAGTATACAATGTAAACAGCACCTTAAGACAGGGACATTAACACAGGAACGAGATCAAAGGTAATTAAGGTTTAAGTTTAATATTTTTCTCAAAAGAATGCATATACAGTACAAGGAGAGACGTCAAACAAAGCATTTGGTTTACACAAAAAATAACTAGGAAGAGGCGAAGGGACTGGAAATCCAACTCTGATCCACCTGCGCAGCACTACTGAACTTGGCTCTGTAGAAGGGTTTAACATCAAAAGTTGCTTACACTGCTGTATTTACTTTCAAATGAATTTATTTGTTTTCTTAAAATCACAAGTGGATCAGAGAATCGCTGGGATCCAGCCCCTAAACAAATGAAAAGGAGTGAACCTATATCAAAAAACACAACAACAGAAAACAAAAACTCCAAAACGTTTGGTAAAAACAACTGGAGCCTACAACAACTGTTGTCATCTTACGTTACTATTAAATGTTAACCTATACAAAGGAACCTGGAGGCTTACCTACATGCACCACAAGTTCTGGAAAAAACTCTGGAAGAGTCCATGGTCCCTAGCAACGTATTAGAACATGCCATGTTCTGCTAACACTGTCGGAAAGATCCCTGCCTGAGACAGAGCGATCACTGCGAGGAGTAGAACAATCCACAGAAAAACATATACAGGGCCGCTGTCTCAAAGGCCTCTGAAACAAGAATATTGGTTGAGAAAAGGGAGCTATGATTTCTAAGCACTTCAGGTGATGTAGGGTGAGGCAGGGATTACAGTCAACTCTCATGCACATCTCAAAAAAATGTTGATTTTATCATTTGGGCTGGTGACATCTCAGCTCAGGTCTGAATGACGGTCATTTGATGACTGTACAATGTTTGTACAGCACAATAACACCAACCTAAAACTACATTAAGACTCCTCACTGAGCGCCTGCATTACTCTAAAACTCATAAAACCCACTTATGTGACAAAATTCAGCATCTCATTTTGAGAAACAGAAGACCCTGGAAATGACACTAAAAAGGCCCTCTAGATTCTGATATTACTGGCATGAGGGTTGTTTGTGTGCGGTTAGGTGTATGTGTGCATGTGTGTACGGTTGGGTACTCATTGTATTCTTTATTGCAGAGCAAATATTGAAACTCAACTTTTTTTACACATTGCTTTCAGACTGAAGCTGTGGACCAGCTTTAGCAGAGCACAGATGGGAGAGAGGGCAGAGTGAGGGCTGATGGGTACAGACAGCTCAGAGCAGAACACATTTACGCTTCTTCTTGGGCTCGGGGGGCTCCAGTGCTGCCAAAATAGCCTCGTCAAATACATTCTTTAGTCCTTTCTGTGAACACAAAGCAGGGGAGATAATGGACACTCAACATGGCTCAGTACAAAAACAGACACAAAATTAAACTTGATGAGGGGTGGAAATGAAATTGCTGCTAACACCACTGGGAGACTTTGGGTGAACATGTAAAAATGAGCAACAAGGCCAATGATGCAGTCGGATTAATTAAAAAGGCTGGATAATAAAGCTTAAAAAACAGGATTTGTCAATTAAAACATCTTTACACTGACAAGACAAGGAATAGAAAGACTGATGACAGTCTATAGAAAACTTAATTTAAATTGTTGCAGTATTGTTGCATATTGCAGTATTATTGCAAATATTTAATGTATTGCCCTGTTGTAGTTTAAAATGAAATAAAATAATTTATGACTTAGGTCACAATAATGACAGACATCTGAAAATGACAAAAACTAATGATAAAAACAAATAAAAGGCACATGCCACGGGGATCATATTTACAGTGAAATCAAGCATCAAGATGAATAAGCGGAATATATGCAAAACGAGCCACACATTTTCAGCAAGTGTCCTAATGACCAAACAAAGGAATTTCAACGGCCAAACTCAGTACAGTCTTAACATCTCTGTACTTGACTTTCAACAGTCTGGACCCAGAAATCAACAGAAATAGCCATGTGGAGTAGTCATTCTGACATCACAGGGTCAAAACAGGGAAGTGGAAGTGCAAGCAAACAAAGGCTCAGAGACAAAGGGTTGGTGAGGTGAGGGGCTGCCAAACTCAAGCCTCTGGGTGAAATAACAAACATACAGAGAGACAGATGACCCTGAGAGACAGCAAACTGTAGTGTGAAGTCCTACACCACTGCTCTCATCTGCACAAAGCGTGTGCAATACCTTCACATCATTAATGTTTGTTGACACAAACAAAGTCAGGCGACAGCTAAAGCCAGAGAGAACAAGTGTAATACACGCTTTTGGTGCACGTGCCTGAAGCTGGGCAAGTGCAAACTGGTCATTTGAAAACAGAGAAAAAGTATTTTTGAAAAAAGTATGAAGGAAAAATCACTTCAGAAAAGTGGACTGCAGTTTTTGAGAGCAAAGCTGTTAGCAGGACTCACATGAAGGCTGTAGAAAAGAGAAAAGATTGCAGATCAAACAACTGGCAGAAGATATACTTTATACAACAAGCCCCTCCCCAGCAGAACCATATCATATTCCTCTGGTTCAAACGCTTTAATACATCATTCATGAGAAAGACGCTTCAGGCAATGGCAATTGCAGCTGTCCTTTATTAATGGCACAAATCATTTCACAAGATTATATTAAAGCCATTTAAACTGTCAAGATGATGTGTTTGAATGGCATCAGTTAAAGATCAGAATTAACTTTGTGATACAATTGTTGCAGTACAAAATAAAAACACTGACATAAGAAATGATGACTGTTAAAAACTGAGCAGTGAAGTTCTGAACCACTGTAGCTTTTCCTGCTCTTAACTGATGAATCAATAAAGGCCATAAACTTTAATGATCAACTGTCTAAAGCAACATATCAATCACTTACATATGCAATCCTTCACTGTAAACTTTCACAATGTTTTTAAACTTAAAGTATGAAATAAAACAAATACTCTGTAATAGAGACCAATGTCATACCCAAGAGCCGGCTCTAACTGTAGCATTCTCCAAAACACAGGAAACAGTAGAAAAAATGTAATGGCAAAAAACTCTTTAATGTTGTTGAAATAAGTTACATAACATCACTTAAGAGATTGGGAAACTTATCAAGAGGTAACTAAAGGAAGCAGCAAACATCTGGGAAGGAGTGGGGCATTAGAGAGAGAGAGAGGGAGTTTAAAATATACAGCACTTCCGTTTTCGCTGCGTTTCAGGAGGTTCGAGGGCAGCTAGGATAGCTTCATCAAACACATTCTTCAGACCTCGCTACAAAGACAGGAGGGGAGGGAAAGAGAATAAAGCAGCAAGGTTAGCAGAGGTGTGAACAGATGAAGACAGGAGCAAGCACATTTCATAAGAGCACAGCAGCTCAGAGAGCAAACCCAAAGCCAAGAACAGCAGAACCAAGAGTTGAGTGATAAACCAGTAAAGGCAGATGACTAGGCCACAATCTGCACACATTTACAGATTTAAACGGTTTAATAAGCAGAGTTAAATATAAGTCATTCATAGATGCAGCTCCCTATAAGGTATAAACAGTGACACTATTAAAAAAATCATTTAAAAAGGCCACAGCAACCAATAATTATATAACTGCTGGAAACAAGCCAATGAATTTCTGAAATGTCACACTACATTATCTCCAAGTACTGTGTTTACATACTGATATAATTTTACTAATATAATATTCTAATATTTAAACCATAACAGTAGGTAACTGGTCATTGACAGACAAGCCTTGGATGACAACCTCAAGCAAAAGTCAATTCATCAGATGTGACCTTTAAAAAACAAATCATACGTCAGATGATCACACGAAGCACCAGTGTCTCTGAGCCTCTGTCCAGATGCTATGACACTTCCACTTTCTAGTTTAAGATAGACCATTTTAACAAACATGACAATAAAAAGACACAACTAAACGAAATGTTTCCACCCCAACTCTTGACCATATTAATAGTTCTGCTAATTAATGAGAATTCTTCGGATCTGTAACTACACAAGATAACACTCAGTATATTGTACCTGGTTAAATGACCAGCTGAAAAGGCGGTTTGTGTTTGTGATGTAGATGATATATGCTCATGAACATTTATGATGTCATGTATGCGCTCTGTGTGATAATGAGACTGCACTCACCTGTGTCAGAGCAGAGCACTCCACGTATTTAACAGCCTTTAAGTCACGAGCCAGCTTCTCTGCCGTCTCCGGAGTGATGGGTTTCTGTTTGTTCTTAGCAAGCTTCTCAATGGTGGAGGGATCATCTCGCAGATCGATCTGTGTCCCCACCAGCAGGAAGGGAGTCTTTGGACA
The DNA here is from genome assembly GCA_036877525.1 of Chromobotia macracanthus. Taxonomy (NCBI): domain Eukaryota; kingdom Metazoa; phylum Chordata; class Actinopteri; order Cypriniformes; family Botiidae; genus Chromobotia; species Chromobotia macracanthus. The sequence goes on from JAZGTH010000008.1 coordinate 14,023,290, forward strand.
GTGGTGGGTGATCTCAGGTACCCACTAAAGCAGCAGAACACATTTCAGACCTGGGGTTAGTTATTAGAGTTAATGGCTGTGAACTGCTGGCAGTATACTGCAGTTGTAGAGATAAAACTGTGGGAACAGCTGTGAAAGTAAGATGCAAGCTCACCTTTTCTTTGACGTTTTCAAATGAGGAAGGTGAAACAACTGAGAAACAGACTAAGAAGACATCTGTCTGCGGGTAGCTCAGGGGTCGTAATCTATCGTAATCTTCCTGACCTGCGAAGATATGGAAATCAAACCTCAATAAATGTATCTGAGAGCCTGAGCACTGCCTAGCAGCTGAAAAAGGTTAATCAGTCATGAGAACATGCACAGAGACTCTTGAGTCCCACAGTCCTCATTTTCAAGCTTAACCATCTTCCACAGGAATGTGTGTAACTTCTGCAAAGCTCCTGAGATTTCAATGACAATCATGTTTTCCTCTCATCTTCCTCAAACGAATTCATGAAGACATCAGAAACCACAGAAGGTGCATCAAACACCTTTTAATCTAAATGGTAAAGAATGCTAGTTAAACTTAAATCAATTGATTTGACTGTACCTGCAGTGTCAAACAGTCCAAGAGTGTACGGCTCTCCACCAATCATAACCGTAACTGCATAGTTATCAAAAACCTGCAGTGAGAGCAAAGAAAGTGATTTATAGAGATGAAAAACACAAACAATGAGAATTACAACAAGAGCTGAACTAATCCTTTAAGCAGCAGCAGCAGCAGTTTGCTTAGACTGGTGAAGACAGGACCAGACAATCAACAGAACATCAAATAAACTTACATGGAAAGAACAGAGCAAACACTACTCACCGTGGGTACATATTCTGAAGGGAATTTATTAGTTGTATAGGAGATTAATAGACAGGTTTTACCCACTGCACCATCACCAACAACAACACACTTGATCGTCTGCATAGCTGTGCTTTTCTAAATCCACTGTTCTCATTCAAGATCTGCAAACAAGTGAAAACACATGAGACATGTCACACTGTGCTCAGTCATAACCAGTGTCTTAAGCTCACAGACAGTAAACCCCACGGCAATATGCATTACACAACATCTCTGTACTGACCACTGTGTGTCGTGTGTACTGTACAACAAACACTGGTGAAAGGCAAAAGAAAACTGCACTCAGACAAAGACGGATCTAGCCTATATTTTGACTACAAAATGTAAATCAAATTTAAATGGTAAATTTACTGATGTGAATTAACAAAAACCAGTGACCACACATTCAAACACATTTGTTAATAAACTGTACAAACGGCAAAGAATCAGAGTGTAAAAAAAATCGAGATCTCACATTTCAGTCCATCTACAGCTTCGGTAAAAGTGAGTCAGACACTAAGTGTTATTAGTCTGAAAGTACAAACATTAAACACTGTGACCTGTCTGCTGTCTATGCAAAACGTGAGAAATGAAACCATCCCCCTTAATGCAGCAGAAGGGAAAAGTCAAATCAATTTCACACCTTTTAGTGACTCACAGATGGCCATCTTTATATAGTCAAACGTTACTGCTCATACAGCTACACTTCATAACTGAGGCATGGTTTGACTAATAACCACTTATACAAGTGTACCTAAACTTATCTGACATACTAGTTAATTGGCAATATAACAGTTCACTGACACACATCTATAAACACCTATAAAACACACACACAACCTGTAATTTAAATGTCACATACTTCACACTTGTACTTTAAAGCAATTTTACCACATTTAACTGTACTTAAATGTGCTAAAAAACAGAAATGCATTCACGTCACTGCAGTAGAGTTGTGTCAAACCAAGATGCTTTCATTCTAAAGACAGTACAAGCACACTTTCAACCAAATATTTTACAAAAGATTGTGTTACAATTACAAAACCAACATCAAACATCTAAAAATCACAAATCATCAGGTTAATAACTGCAAAAATGGCTGAGAAAAGTGCAGCTAGTTAAAGCTGGAACAGAATAAAGTGTGGACATTTTAAAATGTAGCTAAATATACTTTTTGTGCCACTTACTTCCAAGAAAGAAAAGGAGATCCCATAAATAAAGGCCAAAGTACACAAAAGATCCAGCCTAACTGAAAGGCACAGATTTTTCCAAACCAAACAGAAGCCCACAAACATCAGAATTATAGCTTTTGCAAACAGCGCAATAAAACTAGTAACAACCACAAAGCATAAAAGACACCAAAGAACTAATGTTTCAACTCCTTTAAACATTTCACATTCTAAACAACCTATTCTGATTGAATCACTGCAGCTTTAAACTCCAGCATAACTTCACCAAAAGCACACCAAAGCTACTGGTGCAGCTTGGTAGAGCATTGTGTTAGCAGCGCAAAAGGTTGTGGGTTCGATTCCCGGGGAACACATGTACTGACGAAACGTATAACTTGTATATACTCGCTTTATCCAGTGCGTCTGCCAAATGCATAAATGTAAATGAAACAAAGCAGAAGAGAAAGAACATCAACCACCTTTTCCAGGTGTGCATACAGAGTGGAAGAGGTGCGAGACTGAGACAAGCACTTCCTGTCATTCGTGTCATGCCTGAGAGGTGGCTAAGCTTCTGCAGAGCTCTGGAGCAGTGAGAGGGTCAGCAGTCACAGATCACAGATGGTCAGGACGAGGAGACGGAAGCCCATCCCGGCTGTTTCCTTCCCCTCAAACACTGCAAAAGTAAAGCCTGACCTCAATCTACTGTTAGCAGAGTAAACACAGCTCTCTGTTACCTATGCAACACAACTAATACTTCACAGTTGTGCTGAGAAAAAGTCACCTCCTGGATTGTTGTTACACTGTTTACACAAACATTACACATTTGTAGTAAGCATCTCTCCAAGTTAATTTTATCTATTTATATATTAAAAGTTTACAGATAAATGCGAGCGTCAAATTCTGTAGCAAAATTAATTGAATGAAGGTCAAACTTCAGATCAGTTCTAGCAACAGACTTTGTGAAGTGACGCTGGTCTATATGCGTTCTGCACACACATACTGTAAATTGCTTTTCTTCAGAATCAGGGTGGATTTGGATCCGCTTTAAGTCAACCTCACCCCAATTCTTTGTTTTCCTCTAATCTGGTTGATTTTTAGGAAACCATTTAAGCACATATTCATATACAACTAAAAATAGTGTCAGTAAGAATCCACCGCTAACTATGCTGAATTTGTTCATTCTAAGAGATTCTCATTCAAGCCCAACTTCTCTTTGATAGTTAACAAGTTTATTTTAAAGAGACAATCAGGTCAAATGTTTTGGTATACTCAAATCATACTACAAATGAAATTCATCTAAAGACAGTGTCATAGATGCAAGTATTAATATTACTGCCTTTCAAACCTCTGCAACCTCAGAGAAGTCAATAACAGTGCTAAAGTAGCAAGTACTATTGAGTGAATGCATACATGAAACATATCACTAAATCATTAAACAGATATCACTAATGCAATGACGCTTGTGCAGAAGAAAAACACAAATCTGATGGACCATCTAAATAAACCATTTACAGCAATAACTTGGTGCATCAACACGTTGAGAGTACAACAAATCATAAACCATATCATAAATACATAAATGTACAATGATATAAAGGTATATCAATAAATCATTAGATCCGACATGAATGTCATGCACACAAATATGTATTTATAAAACACGCGTATACACCGAATTAGGGTTAGTTTACAACCGTTTACCAAATCTTGTTCAAAGCAACAATGACAATTGTGAAATCTGCTAAACACACACTGATTCAATGCCAAATAATGAATAATAAATCAATCAATCCTCAATATCATGCTCTATAACAGAAGGCCATCAATGCACAATTGTGTTATAACAAGCAGAAGAGAGCAGTGCAGAGTTCACACACATACAGCGTGATACAGTATGACATTATTATGACATTACAGAGGACTGACTGTTGTCCGTCAGATTCACAGAAAGAAAGGTTAATGTTCACTACAGATGAATCGCGTCATTGAGTAGTGATGCTGAAATCTGACCACTGCTCCTCAGCTAGCCGTCTGTGCTAACTGTCCCTCCAGTGCCATTCAACACCTTTAATTGGCTCAATTGCTATAAAACATATCGATTTGTACCGCAAACAGTCAAAAACCGATCTCCCACCAGTTCGACAGATGATGTTTGCTATAGGAACATAAATACGGTTAATATTATGAGAGTCATTTGCACTCACCGTATCCTTTCTGTTTATTTCTCTGCGCCGGGCGTTGGCAGGTCCACGAGCTCGGGGTTTCCTGCACTGAAGAGCAGGGGCGAACTGGGCGCTGCGTCACTTTATCACACTATTACAATACAGAAAATGAAGTTTTAAGTTTTGAATGATAACCTCATAGCAGTTTTTACTTTATTATTTGTCATTTATAATGATGCATTAATTTAAATTCAATAATAATTATATATATTATGTTTTCTTTTCCTACTGCTCATCTATTTTTATTCTACAAATTGTTATACTATTTTTATTGAATATAATGTAACAGAGAATATAAAAGAAAAAATAAAGTACTTCATTTACAACACTGCAAAATCTAAAGTTTTAAAACTAAGAAAACGCACAATACATGTGTGGACTTATCGTTTCTTTTTCTATATTGCTCTTATGTGCAGTTATGTTTGCATCTGACGTGTTGGGTTTTAAGCTCTCAAAGAGAACGGATCAAAAAGGAGAAATCAAAGTCAAATATACCTCTCTATCTATCTATCTATCTATCTATCTATCTATCTATCTATCTATCTATCTATCTATCTATCTATCTATCTATAGAATTTAAACATAAACACAGACTTTCAAAATAAGACGCAGACCTCATTTTATTATAAACCACAGTGTTTCTATGAAACGCAGATCATTTTGTTTCATTGTTTTTATTTAATTTGTTAATACATGTTTCTTTTTGACCTACTTTAAATATAAAAGTGCACATCAGAAACAAGGTCACAACACCGTGTCAAAATAAAAGTCCTGTTTCATGCGCCTAGCAACATATATCGACGGTGAGAAACTACCGTAACAATATCCCAAGATGTCAAATATACCTCGTGAGGCCATTCCAGTAAGTAATTCACGTCATGATCCAAGAGTTTTAAAAATATAATAAAGTCTTTCAACCCCTGATCTGTGGCAGTGTGAGCCCTGTGATGTTAATGAGGACACAGAAGTTACACTGATGTGTGAAATGCAGGAATGTTTGGCTTGTCTGTTCGTTCAATTCTTGTATTTTGACAATAATTTAATCAATAAACAGCGTCTATGCTATTAATATGAAACACAAATATGATTATAATACATCCAAATGACAACTTTATTTTTTGGTATTTTTTATTCCTTTGATTTGAGGGTGAAATATGATCTGAAAATGTTTTTGACATTTGACATGTACGTGCTTTTAATTGCATTTGTTTTTAATGCTTTTCATTTTAATGTAACGCCATTATAACAAATTTGATTTTGTATATACATCTTTAAAATTGTTGCATATAATGTTAATTATTTTATTTAATTATTATCTTTGTTTGTTTAACTGAGCACATATTTTTAATCAGTTAATGGATGCTTTTCTACTGCTCACAAAATCACATAAAATGAATTACTTAATGGAAATCAAATCAAAGGTCCAAAATATATTTGTATTTAAAACTGAGAAACATACACAATAACAACAATAGAAATGTCTCAAAGATGATTGAAATAAGTTTGAAAACACAGGAAGTATAAATGACAGACTTTAAAGCATTCTGATAATATCAGGAAAACATCCAGCCTATGATTTAGGCCCTTTTCTAACACTGAAGAATGAAAGCTGTTTATTTACTTTGCTGTGTCCATTAAACTATATCCTTTAAGACCATGATACGATAAGCAGGTTAAGACCAGATAAGAGCAGAGTTTCTGAGTCCCTCTCACTTTGAAAGCCCCTCAAAGTTTGGCTCTGTGGAGGCTGGTAATGCACTCTGCCTGTTCAAAAGTTTGTCCATGATGTTTATTTCAGTGTCCCTATTTTCAGCCTCCTCCTCTGGTGTCCAAGACATGTCATACTGAAGTTTGTAGGCACCAAGAAACTTGTGAGGGCAACTGGGACCCCACTCCTGCAAAAGATGAAAACATACATAATGCACAATATTTTGTTTTGATAACATTTTGTTTACTTCTAGTATATTCACAAGTTTTTTTTAAATAAAACTGAACATGAATTTATTCTGCAAATGTTTTGTACTCTGCTAAATTCAATGTCTATTTCACAGCATTGGCTTTGTCACAGCATTGTGTGTTTGAAGATTTTGGACCCTGACAATCTACTTACCTTTGGAGACAGAATTGAGAAGTACCGTTGTCCAGATTCACGCATGTACAGATAGTACATGTTTCCTGGTTTCTTCACAACATTGCAGGCTGCATGGTGAAGCTCAGCATCTTTTTTGGCATCTTCCAGCACCTGAAGTGCACAAAAGAAAAAGACATTTCAAAGATGCTTTTCATTGATTCTGAGGTTTTCACATTACTGGATGATTTTAAAGAGTAAACCCACACTTTTCAACACTGCTGCCCACAGAAGGTCAGAAACTTTATTGAACTGCTGTATATTATAAAAGTGATCTTTGATTTGTGATTGACATTTGAATCTCACCTTTCTTGCTTGCTCCTGAAGATATCTTATCTGGTCAGCAATGACAGTGAGTTTGTTACAGGCGTTGGCTCTGATAAACTCATCTCCCTATAATTTCCATTAAAAACAAGAGAACTAAAGGTATGTGCTCAACCAAGAGTGGCATTCTAAAGTCTGACATCACAAAGAATTAATTTTTAATAGGCTTTAAAATGTATACATTTCAACGCCTATTACTAAGTATGCTTTTATTTCTTAAGTATATTTTTTCTTAGTTTTTTTGTAAAGTATTATGTGAATGTTACATGTAAAGGCTCTTGGAATGTAAAGTACCTTCTGTACTTGCTGTGCCAGAGCAACCAGATCCATGGGATCCCCCACCCGGTTAGTTTGGTAGGGACTAACCAGCAATTTTTCCACTGGGGTTACTGCTGGTCTCCACCAAGTTAACTGTAATATTAACATACCAATTTTCAACTCGGGTCAGTTTATTGTCTGTTAAGGTGAGAGAAATTTTATATATATATATAATATATATATGTGTGTGTGTGTGTGCTTATCACAATATATCTTTCCACTACAATAGATATCTATTCAAGAAGAGTTCTTGTTACACAGGACAGAGAGCTGGTGAACATTACCAACAGTGTATGTGCAGTGGTGAGCAGACTCCAGTTAGACACACTGTACACTTAAAGATATACACAACATCTACAGAAGAGACGCACAACATCTACAGAAGAGACGCACAACATCTACAGAAGATATGCACAAGATATATGATTTTTAATAAAGTTAATTTAAGCAATTTCTTACGGTTTGAAGATCGTACTCCAAGAACCATGTAATGGAAACACGACCATGCACAATAAATCCGTGCTTTACACACTAAACAGAGGCAGGTGGATACGGTGAACCACTTCACCTAAAATTCACAACTACAGATGAACACACGGTCACATTTACAGGAGTCTGATGTCTTTATTGTGCTTACAGAAGATAATGTAATCCACGATTATGATGCATGCTGCAGATGCTCGTACAGTCTGCATACATTCATGAAGCTGCTTTGCAGTGTCTTTGCTCCCCGTGTCGGTAACCTTTAGAAATGTTGACTTTAGAGGTTTTCTACCATGGTGGAGCAAAACTGTTTCTGTATATAACCGTTTCTGTTAACCTGTTGATGACAATCAGGCCCCCTGTGGTACTCTGTTGATCTTTAATGTGTTTCAATTCTCAGGAACAGAAATAATATTCAGACCCTTTTGAAAGGATATGGCAGCTTTTCAGACGTCACATTTCTCACTGCATTTCATGTCAGCGCCCCACTGAAAACTTCATGGTGGCAAATGAAAAGTGAACTGAAGTTTGACATTTCATGACTGATGTTGTGAACACAAAACTCACCAGCAGGAGTGCTGCGTGTGGATAGATGGGTTGCTGTGATGCTCTTGTGATAGTGAGGGGTCGCTGTGATGCTCTTGTGATAGTGAGGGGTCGCTGTGATGCTCTTGTGATAGTGAGGGGTCGATGTGATGCTCTTGTGATAGTGACGGGTCGCTGTGATGCTCTTGTGATAGTGACGGGTCGCTGTGATGCTCTTGTGATAGTGACGGGTCGCTGTGATGCTCTTGTGATAGTGACGGGTCGCTGTGATGCTCTTGTGATAGTGACGGGTCGCTGTGATGCTCTTGTGATAGTGACGGGTCGCTGTGATGCTCTTGTGATAGTGACGGGTCGCTGTGATGCACATTTTGCACGTTTATGTTCTACGCACATTTAGTCTGTGATGGGGGCACAAATGGGTTCTTCTGTGCACCTCCCACTGTTGAGAAGCGGACGTTAATGTTCATCTGAAGGCCTGTTGGACTGCAGACATACAGTAATATATTTAAATACAACAACACTTGAGCATTAATAAACTTATTCTATCTTAATATGACCAGTGGTGTTCCAGAAACAAAAGGTCTAAATTTTCAAATGCCAGTATATTTATATAAGATCACAGTTCACAGGCAGAGCTATAACATATAACAAATATGACAGACTCTGTACTTTCATATGTTGCCTGCTTAGCATTTCCAAGCCAGCCACTAATAGTCAGCAATACTCTATGATTTGTGGACATGAACTGAATGGCAAACTATGACTTCATTACAATGATCTGGAGAAACATCCCTCTCAAAAGAAACACAATGTTCTGGTGGGTCACTACAGTCCTGTGTAACAGCATGTTATCCAGAAAGCACTGATGAGCCATTAGCAGAAATCACATGAGAAATATTTCATTCTTCTGATGCAGAACTTTACTGTTACCACACTTCTGTGTTTGTTCTGTGTTTGAGGCTTTAGAAACACTTTCTGCAGTTACATCTTTTGCTTGTCATGTGCTGTATGTAACTGCAACAGTCAGGAAAGGCATTTTAGGCAGGAAAGAAAAGCATTAATACTGTGTACATACAATACAGAATATCTGTGTCCTTGCAGAAGTAGTAAGTGTTATGAACTGAGCAATAAGAAACACGTTCTGATGTGTCCACACAAGAGCTATTGTCTTTTTATGCTATTGTCCTCCATTCTGATTTAGTGGGCTTTGTGCAGTCACATAGTATGTGGTTGTTAATCCATGCAGACGGGCTCGTGAAATGTTTGTTAAAGACTTCAGTGCTCAAATGTAAAAAGAAACTCTAGGATGCTCAGTGCTTTGGACAGTGGGCTAGGATTTAGAATTCATCTTCATGTATGTGTGTGTGTGTGTGTGTCCTGTTTCAATAGGTTGCTTCAAAGATAAACCTAATGAGAGGTTTTGGAAAACACACAGAACTTCTCCACTTCTCTGAGGTCAATGAAATAATGAATTGTTTCTGTCCACAGCCCTGTGTAAGAACTAACAACATGTTTTTCATTTAAATCAGTCCAAAGGTTGATTACAGTTTGAGTCTGGGTCAATTCATTTGTAGCTGAACATTCTCCAACATTATCAACTGCATAGCAACACCCTGCCTAACACCTTAACTTTGTGGAAAAGAAAAATATACAACTGGTGCTAACGTAGCAACACCAAGGCCATGGGTTTAATTCCCAGAGAAGGGACTGTATTATCCTAAATGCACTGTCACTTTAAATTAAAGTGTCTGCCAAATGCATAAATGAACATTTTTATCTATTATCATTTGCATAAATAAGTCTAGTTTAACAGGTTACTAGTTTCACTGAAGCTGGTTATGCTCTGGGACCCGACCAGAAAGGCGCCTTCATTCCATGCAGTAACACCTGCTGGGTGTTTGCCTCACTCAGGCATTAAACTGAACATGTTCCCATGGAGATCATTCAAGCTATCACTAACCAACCACTAAATTTCCAGCAGAAGCAAAAGTTTTAGTGGGAGGGTGACACTTCCTTTCAGACCAGCGACCTTTCAAGACCAGTTTAAACCCTGATTTATGTTCCTCTCTGCTGCGCAAATCCTGCACTGCAAAACATCTACAAACACCTTCAAATGGAAAAACAATGTTACCAGCATACACAACAGCACACGCCACACTGCACTGAACTGCATTTACATGTCTGTGCACCTGTGCATTTTACCTCTCACTTCACAAGACGTGCCGTTTTTTTCAGTTCACTTCTTTCAGGAATTAGGGTTTTATGGTGTATTACATGTCCCTGTTTTGCAGATGAAATCCAATAGTGACAAATGGACTTAATTAGTCCCTCCTGCACAGTTTTTAGTGGGTGTCTCTCTCAGATGAAGGGCCAATCAGAAAGTAATCACAGGCCTGAAACTCTGCCCTCCCACTGCATACTCTCTTTTCTTCAGCCTTTCTTGCTCTGCCCTCAGACATACTGGTGTGTGACAACAGCAGCTATGCAGTCTGTAAAGCAGCCTTCATTCTCATCCTAACAGCCCCCCACACTCTCCATCCACAGCCTACAGGAGCATCATGACTGGAAACCTTCAAAGAGGAGACTGAAGAACCATTATTATCCACAAATCTTGCAAAACCAACAAGAGCTGCTTCATTTTTAGACAGGATCAAGGGATGTCACCAGAAGCCTCCAAATGAAAGCTACTGAAGTGGCTGTGAGCAGTACAAGGATACAGCAAGTGTTGGTGAGAAGTGGACCGTCTTCACTGACTGTTTATTTGTATGTGTTAACATCATTCTGAAGAACTGAGGACAGTTTTCACAGGTGTAAAGGATTCTGTTGTTCTTCAGGGAATTGCAACAGGTGGTTTTGAAGAAGCACAACTCAAGTTGGCATCCTGACTGGAGAACGTTCATTTATCTCACTGTAATTCAACACTGAGGCAAACGTTTAAAGGACAGTTATGGCCAACTCTGGGTTACAGCTCCTGGGCTACTTTCTTGCTTTAGGTGGATGGATTGGTATCATCTCCACCACGGTGCTGCCCCAATGGAAGCAGTCCTCGTATGCAGGAGATGCTATCATCATGGCTGTGGGGCTGTACGAGGGCCTCTGGATGTCCTGTGCTTCTCAGAGTACAGGCCAGGTGCAGTGCAAGATCTTTGACTCCTTGCTTTCCCTGGATGGTGAGTACAGGACAACAAAACATCAGCAACTTAACAACGTTCCTGTAATGCTTGCGGTTTTCATAGGATGTTTAATAGCCAGATTTTGGGGAATGGGGCTCATGATATTTTGTTTAATTTTAAACACATTAAATCTTCTAAAATCTGAGTCAAATTAAAACAGCTTAGAATGAGAAAAATAATTACATCAAGATTATCTGGCAAGAAGAAATAAAAGCACAATCATCTCTATGAGCTGCTGTGAACATATGGATTTAATCAAGTGGCTTAATTATCAAATTACAATATGTGAGTTTTGACATATTGTAAAGAAAGTCACTGTTTGGAAGCACTGGCTGTAACTGCTGAAATGCTGTAGAGATGCTTTTACACCATTCATCCACATCTACCACTGCTGTCATTGTTGTTCTATCTAATCACAGGCAGTCATTTCTGCTGTATTTCTACTGCTGCCTGCTGGAATAAACCCGAGACGATGTCATCCTAAAATTATGAATGGTGACCAATGAATGTGTTTAGTTTTATTGAACTGTTTTCCTCATCACATCCACATCTGTTGGTGATTTGTGGTCAAATATCACAACACTGCAGGCCAAAACAAAAATATGCTTAAAAAACAATTATGGGAAGTTTCATAATAACAATGCCAATCAAAAATGTAATATAGATGTATTGTAGTTGAAAGAGAAGAGTTTTCCGCATCATCTATAATAAGAGTGTATTGTGTTGAGGTGATGAATGGCAGTTGTGTTGAGAATAAAAGGCCAGTGTTCAGACAAACACCAAAGAAATGTTCAGCATGCACATCCCCACAAAACACCCAGCGAGATCAGAGAGGCAAACATCAGCTCATATCTGTAATGACTGCAATTAACTTATGTACATAAAGATCAAACCAAACATGTTTTACATTACAAAATATTGAAAGGACTCAATATTTATCACATATTCTAATCTTTACACCAGTTCTTCAGAAAACCATTTACTGTGGCTTTGAAACCCACAAAGCCAAACACTGAAGTGAAGAAGCTACACTGTGACATCAAGAAGTTTTTTAAAGAACCATACAACTAACCCAATGATCTCAGTTACCACAAACATTTTACTTTAAATAGCATTGGTCTAAAATATAGACATACACACATTTACTCCCATGTGTCTGAGTTACTTTGACAGAAGAACAGCTGAGTGCTACAGAAGCTGCACTCTCCACCTCACGCTTAATGACTGTGAGGTTTTGTAGAATATCATTTAGATTTCATACAGTAATTTATCTATTGTCTATCATAGTGCTCAGGGCTCTTACACAAAAGCAGCTCTGAGAGTGCACTGCACATGGAAGAATCTGTAACCTTCAGCCTACAAAGGGTGACAGCACCATCTGATTCCACCCCTCAGTGTTAGGTCATGTGCTGGGACAGCCACTGCAATGGTCCAGCTCCTGTATGTACAGGCAGCATTCACAAGCCTGCACTGTTTGCTACTGCTGCAATGGTTCTGCTGTCTTTTGTTGAATAACTCTAAAACTTTACTGGTAGAAATTCATTTACATTTATGCATTTGGCAGATGCTTTTATTCTAAGCCAATTACAGTGCATTCAAGGTAAAACATTTTATCATTCTGTGTTCCCTGAGAATCAAACCCACAACCTTTCAGCTGAAGATACTAAAAATATTGGTCTTCAAATGCATCTTTAAATTGCCTGCAATCTGTGCAGATAATTCAGAAATAACGCGTTTTGGGAAATAAAAAATTAGAAATATTTAAAAACATTTTTTATAATGTATAAAATGGAATAATAATGGAAAATGTTAATGGATGACAATAGAAAATATTGTGATTTACATTCATTGAGTAAAAAGAATTCTTTAACAAAATCACTGAGGGTGTCAGAAATGATTATGATGTCAAAAATAACATATTTGTGTGAGGAATGCATGGAGAGATGTTTTGAATGACGTATGAAAGCTCCCACAAGTGCACAAACAATAAACAATGTCTGAGCCTCACATGCAGCCCACTAGCACTGTGAATGCCCTCTCTGCCTCTGTGCCAGGCACCTCCACAGGGGCCAGATAAATGTGAAGTCAAACAAGAATGAAAGACAGGAAAATAATACCTCTCATACAAAGCCATAAAAGCCCTTAAAGATGACCTCTTCACACATAAATCAAACATCAGAAGTCTTTAGAAAATCTCTCCTTAGTTCTTGTGATCTTTGATATGTTGTTAAACTTATTTTATGGCTTTGATTCATGTTTGATGCAGCAGTTTCACAAAGCTGTGGTTGAACCACTGTGGATTGTACTTAAGTCTTCGAGAAGAAGCAGAAAATCTGCTCTGTTGTGTGCTTCTGAATGCAAGTTACGATGCTTCTGTTGAGTGGAACTAGCATGTTACAGCTAACACATTAGCATGTCACACAAAAGCAGAGACACTGAAAACTTCTCTTTTGTGGATAAAGTCCCAGTAACTGCGTCTGTGTGAAGTATGTAAAAATGTCACTGCTACATCACTATGAACTGAACGTGTTGGTTATCTGTGGAATTGTGATGCTACAATAGTGCACAGAGTGAAATTGTTATACTGACTGTTTGAGGGTGACACTCATCAAAATAGTTATTCGTGTTTTTCTCAGTTCACATTCAGACATGCCGAGCTCTGATGGTGATCTCCGTGCTAATGGGATTCATCGCTATCATTGTAAGCGTGGTGGGAATGAAATGCACAAAGGTGGGTGACAACAACCCATCTACCAAGAGCAAGATTGCCATCTCTGGTGGAACCCTCTTCCTGCTCTCAGGTGACACTCTAAACACTCCAAACCTCCTATATGAGGAAATGATCTTACCAGTCACCATTCAGCTTCAGCCTGTACAGGAGAAACATGAAATCGTTAGCAGTTATCTCCATTAGTGTCATTCAGTTAAGAATAATGTTCATTATTATAATGTTAAAACCTGCCTGTAAATCAGTGTAAATTAGTTTTGGTAAATGAAATTTCATTTTCATTAGTCTCCACATTCATGTGTCAACATCTGTATCATCTCCAACCCTTTCACACATGCAGGAGTGAACAGGAAGTGGGTATTTCAGTTACATGCTCAGTTTGTACAGGCTGAATGTAATAAAAGTGAGAGGTTTTCACCTGGACAGTGTTGATGCTGTGGTCTGTATGACCTCCAGGTGTGTGCACGCTGGTGTCTGTGTCCTGGTATGCCACACAGGTGTCCTACCATTTCTTTGACCCGAACACACCAATCAATGCCAGGTAAGACATTTAATAAATGACTCTTAAACAGTGACAGAAACATTTTGTTTAATCAGAAATAAAACACCAACATCACCCTCCTTTATTGTACTTAAAGCTAATCAGATGTCACTAGTGAACAGCAGGTTAGCAGCCCCTTAAATATAACAAAATCCCTGCAAAAATGATGAATCCATAAGTCAGTCAGTACACAATATGATGAGTGTCTCTTCTGAACATCAGCGTGATATTTGGGTGAATTTTATTACGTCAGGTCATATTTTACCTCAAAAGAAAGTAAGTGTCTCCAGTGTCAGCAGTATCTCCTGAAATAGTGATATGCAGGTGTGACCTTCCTTCTTTCAGGTATGAATTTGGCCCAGCCCTCTTTGTAGGGTGGGCGGCAGCCATCTTGATGATGCTGGGTGGGTCGTTTCTCTGCTGCTCCTGTGTTAATGAGGACAGAACAGGACAACAGTTCTACAGGCAATCTCAACCCTCCACAGCCAGAGAGTACGTGTAAAAACAAACAATAACAGCACAGCAGGCCTGGAGACAGAGCTCATCCCACCATGAGTACACTTCAACTGACTCAGTTATCCAGAGCAAACCAAACAAAAAAACAATAAACAATTACATGGACAAGACCATTTCATATGCCTACAGTAAAAGGAGTTTTTCACATTTTTGGAGAGATACAAACTTGTTTCGCTCTACTTTTGTTTTCAGAGAATTCAGAAGTTCTCTGTTTCTCTCGGCATGCCAAGACTCTTTAACTGCTTTCACTGAGTTTCAAAACATATTCAAAGCTGAAATCCCTAAGACAAAATGTAGGAGCATTTACACACTGGAGGTCTTGGTTCAGTTAGGTTTTTGTAGAGTCAAACTGAAAGGTGAAAAAAATAGAACCAGTTAAGTACTTATCTTAACTTATAGTACTTATAACGTAGTTATAAGTACTATAACTATTTTTTATAATATGTATAATATATAATATGTATATTTTGTACAATGTAGTTTTCTGTATGAATGGGATACCTGCTTGACTTCATTTGCTAAAAATGTACAGTATGGTGTACTGTGTCCCTTAATGCAACTGGAGGCAATATCATCCATTTCTCCCCCCAAAAACATAGCTTTTATTTCCAGAATAAAAGCCACTCACTGATATAAACACAATCAGTCATGTGATGTCATGTGACGATCAGTCATGTGACATGACTGTTGTGAGGACACAACTCTTGGAAATATTTATACTATTGAAAAGTATACCGCACAGTATTCAGAAAGTAGTATGCTAGTACTCCATTCTGAACACAGGTGAGAAATTAGGGATTTACCTGATTGGCTGCACTGTTGCATGCTGGGATCTCTGTGTTCCTGACAGCTGTGTCTGTATTAACACCACACTGAGGAGACCACAAGTTACAACACTTCATCATCCACTAGAACAGATTTCTTTAGAACCACAGAGAACCTTATGTAAAACCATCTCCACCAAAACGTCCAAGCTGTAAATGTGTCATCAAACACTTCCAAAGGGAAAGTCCAACACTGGTTTAGACTAAAACATGGGATGTGTTCTGAATATTACAACATCAGCAAAACAAAATAATACATGGTGGATACTAAAAATTTGTCCCCAAACTGCTTCACAGTCAGGTCAATGAGATGTTAAAAGATTTTAACACTTTATAGCTAACAAAAGCTTTCTTGTGCACAGACACCTCTCATGCATGACAACATTACATGTAACTCAAGACTCATCTTTTGAACTTTTCCTTTCAAATACATCTGATACTACTTGAATTATGTGCTATTAAAATAAGCCGATGCACTTTTCTACCTCTGTCTTATTAACTTTCCATGTCATTTAACAAGCACAAACATCTTTGTGATGCCAGATGAGAAATTAACCCTGGCTGAAGAACCAAATGAAGCAATGGCCTTTTGTGAATTGTGTCTGGCCCAAGTTCCTCTAATGTTCTTCTCTTACTGTCTTCTCTCTCTAATTCAGGGATGAGTTGTTGAGTGAGACTAGTTTCCCTGACTGACCATCCCTCTCTGCCTTTATTCGAGGACTGTTCAAGCTCCGCTCTCTGTGTCTATGTCCGTCACTCTCACCCAGAATCTAAATTTGGACACTTGTCTCCATGACTGGACAAATGTCTCTGCACCCTACATTCGTAAAATCTCTGTCTGTTTTTCAATAAATGTGTTTGAAAAATTGTCACTCAATATCTGTTGTGTGTTTGACCTGAAGCCCCCACCGATGTCTGTGACCTGTACACAAGCTGCAGGAAGTTAAGGTGTCCTGTACAGAACCCACAATGATGTACCTCTCTGACACGACTTCCCACATTCTGTTTTTCTTTTAATTTACAGAGCAAATGTTAAAAGTTCTCCTGGGCTGAGAAGCTGAGCTGTTTCTCTGTAATAAAGACAATGTTGGAGATTCATTAATGCATTTCAACAACAGAACTATGTACTGTAGTAAATAACCTTTAGAATGTCAGAAATCTGATATGGTCCAGTGAGCCACAGCAGTACTGTCACATAATGTTTGACAAATATGTCTGTTTTATTTTGTTGGAGTCTGTTATGCTTGCAGAGAAACATCATCACTCATTTGTAAAGCATTGATTCATTACATCATAATACATTTAAGTGTTTATGCAAATCTTCCACATTTGCAATGTAATATACTTTGAGCTATAACTGTGTTTTCACTCACAAGTGTCTGTTAATAAAGATTTGTCAACGAAAAGCATGTTTTACCTTGATGCATGTGAGAGGAATCTTTAGGCTGTGGTAAAATCAAATTATCATGATCTTTTTTTGCCTCTTTCCATATGTGTGTTCACAGAATGTAAAAATCATGATGGGTTGACACTGTGATTTGAGATGCACTGACAAGAGTGAAAGCGACCACTGACAGTGCAACTGCAAACGGACAGCGAGATGATACAATAACAACTACCAATAAGATTGAAGACAGAGATCACATGATCCGCATTCTGAGGTTTTTGGATTGGAGTGTCAGTCACAAACATGTTAATAATATTCAGTTAATCTCTGTCAACGTGTCAGAAACACAATCATTAAAATCATTCAGTTATAAATCATTTGTGAAGACAGAAAATAAAAGTTATGTGGTGATGTAACTGCTACAAGAAAAATAGAAAATCAGATTTCTGCAGAATAACCAAATCAAGATAACTAAGACGAAAGGTGTTTATCAAAGCATCTGCTACATAAATTATTGTAAATGCACCTAGATGTCCACATTCTTAGAAGAACTTGTGAGTGGTGTCTTCACTCGCCACAATAATGCTATTCTATTACTGAAGTTCAGAGTGGCTGCTAGCACATTGCTATGCGGTTGCTAGGATATTATAATTTGTTCTTTCCTCCTTCAAGGTAAGTCACTGTTTAGATCGACCAGCAGATAAACATCATTAGTCAAACTGATTGGAAAAGTGATCGCAAAACCTGGCTGCACAATAAAAGCAATCACTCATGTTTGTAGCACAAACAGCACGGATGTTAGCATGCAGCACAAATCATTTAACACTCACTTGCTCTGCCCGTCTGTATCTCCACTGATTGGCTGAAACGGCTACAACCAGCTGAGGTTCTGGCCCGTATCTGGAAGATGTAGCTGGGGCCGGGCCTCAGGCCTGACTGTGCTGCTCATTGTCCTGTGGAAGCATCCCAGAGGGACAAATAAGACTGTAAGAGGTAAAATAAATAAAACATCTGTTTAAGGTGATTTATGTAAACACAACCAATAAATAAAAATTACAACAGCCAAAGATTAACAGTCCGGTGTGACTTCAAACTCAGACCTGACAAAAGCTTGTTTAAGCCAAGACTACTGGACCAAACAGATTAAAAGCAACAGTCACACACTCACTAATCTGTTAGAATTCCCTGCTTCACCCCGCAGTGCTCATGAACTCTGTCTCAAAGTATTTTTCATGGCACTTTGTTAAAATGCCTTTGATGCCTGCTCGTCCCCCAAAGAGACTGCAGGCATCACATATCAGTCAAAAAGCAACACATGGTTTTAAGCAGTAAACTGCAGGGAGAATGGCCTGACAAACGGGGGCTTGCATGTAAATCATATTTACATAGTGTCATTATTAAAGAGTCAGTGTACGCTAATTTTCTGTTACCGCTCAAACCGAGATATGACTTCAGGGTAGCTTAAAAAATGTGAATGGAAATCTCGGTCAAACCACTTGTATCACTGATTCTACCTTCTAACTTAAAGAATAAATACTAACCCTTTCAGATCAAGCACACATACACTGAAGTTATTGTCTTACCTTTTCATAATATTTGATGTCATATTCTAGAATAACTCCACTGGGCTGGGCCGCCTCTTGCCAGAACAGGGTCACACTGGTTTGACTAGCATTTTCTTGTTGAAAGGCCATCACTTGAGATGGAGCTGTGTAAAAAAATCATGATTCAGATGAATTATATAATTAGAAACAGTGTCAGAAGATGGCTTATCTCTGCTGCAAAATCCCATCAAATTCAGCTTCTGATCATTGGTGGTTTTTCAGACACCTGATAGGCCACCTTGGCTTAACTGGTGAGAATCTGGTTTAGACTGGTCAACTAGCTTTGCCATGTCAGGCTTGTAAGGCTAGAATGACCAATAACATTAGCATTGTTTTGAGGTCTTTCAAGAAGCTCTGAATATCCATTTTAATCTATTTGATGAGCTTTAATGACCCAGCAGAATCTCCTACCTGCCTGATTAGGGTGACATTGACATTCACAGACTGAGGCAGCTCGCTGCTCAGGTTTGTGACTCCATTCAGCTCCACAATGTGGAAGATGTAGTTAGCATGAGTGGCGAGGTTCAACACAGTCACCAACGGTTCGGTAAGCCCGGTCTGCTGAGGTCCGGGTCACCAAGACTCCATTTGTGGTTCCTCCACCCCCAGCTATTCCTCCAGCTGTTCTACTGGTATCTCATCGTTGCCCCCTGTGGCTCCACCCCTACATTCCTCACACTGTGTCCCATCTTTGTTACACTTTTGGCACATCACATGGTAGATGACATCGCTGCAGCCTCCTATGTCCAGAGGAGAGCCCCACACCAGATTGACAGAGGTGCCGATTACAGACGATATGACATGTACCGGAGCTGATGGGGGTCCTGCAGGATGGGGATTAATTGGATGGAGGGTGTTTATGGTTATCAGGCCTGCTGACTGAAAGAGAATGACTGAATTTGCACTTCAGTAACCACATGACCCCAGTTCAACAAAATCACAGCATCTGACTTCACCACTCAATAAAAGATCAAAGAAAGTTACATTTTCAGCGCACCTTTGAGAACAGTAATAATAGATCACAAAGTGTCCAGAATCTTACTGTTCACAGATTAATTACTGTATTACATAACAAAATGATCGGCACAAGAGGCTTTCTTGCAAAGAAAGCACAAAATGAGCAAAAAAGTTTGAGTTTATAATTAAAAAAAAAATTTTTTAATTGATTTTAAAATAAAAAAATAAAATTAGTTAGTGAAACATGTCAAGAGATAATGTGATGAACTACACCACATTCACCATGCCAACAGCTGGTTAAAATACATGAACTCAATGTAAACTGAAGGTAGTACTGAGTCTCGCATCTGTTTGCAAATTTCACATGGACTGAGATCTTGCTATGCAATGCAGTGTAGGTCAGTTTTAAGCTGGCTTAACTGCACATAATCAGACAGTCTGATAACACACTCACTTGCAGGGAGAATCAGACAGGTCTGTTGAAGAGCGATAGAAGTTTGTGTCATATGGGCAGGAGAGAGCTGCTCTGGTCTCTGAGTGACCATGGACAGGACATTTCTCACAGAGCTGATCACCTGCCAGCGGCTTGTAGAAACCCATCTCAGCGGCTGACAGGAGACCAGTACAGCAGAAAGTTTAGTGAGGTGTGTGATATGTTTGATGTTAAAACATTTTAATCTATCCCAGCCTAATGTGGATGGACAACTCTGAAGAAGCTATTCAAGGGTTTATTTCCAGAGGGTAAACATTCCTGTTCACCTCACCTTTAGTTAACATTGTCATCAACAAACATCTAATCTTCTTACTGGTTGAAGTGTTTTTTGTTATGTGAGAGAGTCAAGTGTTGAAATCATAGATGGTATTTAAGGGAAGCACAATGAAAATCCTTCCATTTTATCTAATTGAAACAAACAGTCTTTACAGAGAACTCAAGAGATTCAGAAATGTTTCCCAAGAGTCTATCATGAGAGAACAACTAGAAATATGCAGAGAAACACCATTAGCTGCTGCTTCCTCTGTACACAGCATTTCAATTTAACTGATACTTAAAATAATGTGTCAGTTTCACTTTCACTTCAGTGACTAACAAAATAAATACCAGAAAGTATGTGTTACATTCATATCATCACAATTATTAAAGCATATGATTTACATCATCCATCCATGTTCTAGACATTGTATAGCCATTATAGGACACAGCAGAATTACTTAAACTAAACAGAGACGTGAACATGCTGCAGCTGCACAACAGCAGAATTATTTAACAAACTAAGTTGCTTTATGAAGCTTGATTTTAAGGTGTAAACAACATGTCACAGCAGTGTCACGCTGTCCTCTTGTGTGCCATTATTGCCCTTGCAGAGTTCTACACATACTCTTCTTGGGCTGTAATAAAACGGACAAATACTAATATTTTTATTAACTGAGGAGCTCATTAGAATTTTTTCTCCTTCCTTTATATTAAGTTCAGAAGCATATTAAAGAGCACCTTCACCTGCTACAGGGTGAACTTCAGTGCATCACAAGTAACTGAATTTTTTCAAATCACTTCCTGAGTCTGACTTAGCAAACGAAATGCTGAAATGTAATTAATTTAATAAAAAAGGAATAAAATTCATATAAATCGTGTATGTGTTCTGTAGTTTACCAATACATTTTATTTTTCAGTATTGATACAAATATAAATACAAATTAGGGAATATAAGGTCAAAATATATAATGTAATTCTTTTGTGTTGGAATAATAAAATTTCTCTCTTGTGATACTGAGGGTTTTTTTTGCCTTTTGTACTTTAATTGTCATTAAGTGTGAGCGATTAAAATGTAGTTCAAGACATTTACTATCAGAGCAATTACGTTGTGCATGTCCTGCTTCTTGCGTCAGCATTCTGTATGTGAATTTAAGATGTGATTTCTATGTGCACTTCAAGCAGAATAGTAAGTGGTTGCTGTGGCAACAGATGAAATGCTTTCAAATAAACGAAGGTCCTGTGATATTACTGACCCCTGACACTAGCAGATCGCCTCTTCAGAAACTCATACAGTGTTGTTGGAGATTACAGAAGGTTAAAGAGAAAATAAATGACCAAATAAATAAATAAAAGGATGAGAACCTTACCTGGTTGCCATGGAGATGTACATTCTCCTCACTTCAATAACTGCTGAGCAGAGAGGATTCAGAGTCTGTGACCAAAGGCTGAAGAAATAAAGAGAAAAAAACATTTTCCACAAAGAAGAAAAAAGCAAACAATGTACACAGTCACGGTATATGACCTTTGCCTAAAAATTAAAACACTGAAATAACATAAGACTCAAATACTTGCTTCTATCTTATTCTAAGGATTAAATATCTAACACACACATCTAATTGCACACACCATATTTTCTATCAAAATAATGATTGTAGCTTTTATTAATACTTTTACAACATAAATGTGCAACATTAAATATAAATATTGTATAGTAACGTATTTAACAAATATTATTAAATAATGTTGTCAAATTATCGTTGTGTTTTCAAAAATATTATTACAATATCAAGTTTGGTCACATTGCAGTATAAATATCTTGGTAAAAACAATACTTTTGACGTTCTCAGACCTCTGTTTTGTGCCCACATTATTATAAACTGTATCTCTGCTTATATAAAGTCATTTTCAAAAGAAAGAACAATATAAAGTTATTTTGTGCTGAAACTGGGACGTTTTACATGTCGTTTGGGCCTCTTTGTTTCTGAATCATGCTGCTCAACCTATCTCAAACGAAGAGGGTAAGCGGTTTGGACACCCAGTTTGATGTACAACCGTAATGACCAATCACGAACCAACCGATCTTTCAAACCGACCAATAGCGCCGCTCTCCATGCAAATCCTTTTTCTAGGACAGCGCAGCGGGGCGGAGCTTGAGTCAAAATGCCCGCCCAGTGCCCAATGGTTAGGTTGCGCGAGGGCTGCAGTTTCAGTTTGTTAAATTCACCATTTTGAGTAGCAGAAGGTAAATTTTAACTAAATATCTTGTAGGTCGGGCATATTTCCCGCATCGTTTAATTTTCTCCGCAGGGAAAGGGCGTTGGGTTGGCGACGTCACCTTTAGGCCCCCTTGGCTTTTAAAAGACCACATTTTGTTTGCATTTCCCTGCTTTTCTTTTGCTCTTTTACAATTTTAACCTCTACAGCATTCCTGCAAAATGGCAAGACCAATGAGGTACGTGGGTTTCCATCCGCCCTGCTGATGCCTGTTCACCGTGCTTTCGGGGCTCACCGTGCTTTCGGGGCTCACCGTGCTTTCGGGGCTCACCGTGTTCCGGTTTAGGTTTGGGCAGAAGCGTTGAAACACGTTTATTTGCTCGTTCGTGCATGCGTTTTGCTCGTTGTTGTCTTCCAGTGATGGTGGACCGTGTCGATGTCTGTCCATGTTATTCTCATGCATGTGCGCCGAGCAGCATCTCATTACGTGCATCAGCTACAGATGTACCGCGTTATATTTATGAGGAGAACCTCCAGGCTTCATATGTTTCCTTGTGAAGACAGGAGAATATGGCCTCCATTCATCCTGGCCAAGGCTTCAGGTGGGGGTCATAAAGCCCCACACTGGAGGTGTTCATTGGCCCATTGAAATGATTTTGCACCCTGTAACGCAAATTCCACAACACACCTGCTGAGGGTGCAGAAGTGAAGCGTTGCGACATGACCCCCGACAGCCCGTCGATGTTTTGGGGGGTGGAAACGAGTTTTCAACGGCGGTAAACGGACGCGACGCGCGTGATGTCTGAGGGGGCGGGGCAACGGAGACCGGCCACGCCCCCAGTCTCTGGTTCTGCACAAATGTTGGTTATAAATCGGTTTGTATCGGTTTGTATGATGACGGTGTCTGATCGCATGGCGTACATCAGACGTGGAAACGAGCCTTGAGTCTTTTCTTGGCGGGGTAAATGAACGCGACGCGCGTGACGTCGGAGGGGGCGGGGCGGGGCTGTTTGTAGGGCAGAATAAATGTAGGTGTTGTAAAGCTGCATTACATTTGCTGGTTAATGGCAGTAACAGACTGTATGTGTTACTCGGATTGTTTAAAGGCTACAGAAATGACTGTTGTTACCATGGTAAATATAAGAGGGCATTACACAGAGTTTTTATAATAGATTTGAGAAAAATAAAAGTATCACAACTGAACTGAGGAGATCCCATACTGAAGTCTCATGGGTATCTAAACTGTGCTAATGTGTAGAAAGTGTAATGTAGAGAGAATACTTTATATAGCAATTGATTGAACAGTGTTATTATCAAAAAAAAGATTTTGGATCAGTGTACAACATCTGAAATGGCTCTGGTCATTTTTGTGCATGTTTCTCACTTTCATTACGGAAAGACTGTAAAAGTCATAATACTGTAATTTTGTTGTCATGGTATTTGTAAGTCACTTTAAATGAACAAATGTACATGCCTTAACTGTGGTTGTCATGGTTACAAAAAAGGATATAATGTCAATGTGACTACAGTTTGGAATAAAAGTTTTGTCCTGCCTGCAGAATTGTGTATGCTAATCCTGAAAAACTCTTGTGTAATCTGTAGTTGACACTTGATGTCTTCTCTTTGAGTTGTTTGTGACTCTTCAGGCATGTCAGCAGTGTTTGGTCTGTGGTTCAACAGAACAGGGCTGCAGGGTTAATGAAACCTTCATTGAAATTATAATTGCAGAACTGAATTAAAGACCATTAATTCAAGTGAACATAATGAAGCAACGCATGTTCATAAAAACTTTAATTTCCTTTAAGTGCTTAAAACATCAAGTTGTTATAACTGTTGTTACAGTATTTTGTCTCTTTTACAGGAACAGAAAGGTGGTGAATTACTCTCAGTTTAACGAATCTGACGATGCAGGTAAAACAGCCTGTATAATTCATTACATCAGTGTACAGAATTTAAGAATATTTCAGACTCATTTCAGCTCCGTCCGTAGGTTACGTTACTGTTGGATAAATCCCACAAAAACTGTCAGCACATGTCGACTCCATTCACCCCAACATTCATATGATTTTAATTATTATAATAATAATACTCTTCCTTCATCATCGTTGTCATCTTATTACAAATAATAAAATGACTATTACTTTTGTGACACTTTTTTCATGAAATATGATGGGGACATGTGCTCATGGGATTCAAACTGTTGTTGAATCTTGAAGCAGGTCAGCCCAGTGACCCTTCACAGATTGCTGTTTGGATTGCTGTGTATTTGATGGATTGATTCATCTGGTTTCTGTCTTTAGATGAAGAATATGTGAAAGATTCTGATACAGTAAAGAAGATCAAGCACAAGAAGATCAAGAACACCCAGGAGGACAGGCAAGAATCTTACAATCCCCATGAAACACAACTGAAATTTGTTACCCTAAGGGTATCTGTAAACTAGTATGTCTACAAACACTTCAGAACATCGACCACATTGAGAAGAAACAAACACACCATCGACCTAATTGCTGTTTTAACACAGGGAGGGGCAACTCGGTTTGTCCTGCCCTCACATGGATGCATTAAACAAAACATTTCAGGCACTTTAGTGGTTTCTTTGATGATGGAAATCTGTTTGTTTTATAGTTATTTTATAAATATAGTATCAAATCCCAATGATATCCAAATCCAATCCAGTTCATAACAACACACACAACGCCTCAATGTATTTCAGTAATGGTTTAACGTATTGATGAGTAGGGGGGTTCTTCATTCTTCTGAAAACAATATCATAATAGGAAGTTCCTAAAAATTGGCTTCACTTTTGTGATACAAAATTTAATTCTTTGTCCTTTAATTTTTGGAGAAATGTGAGCATGTTCTTGACAGGTTTTATGAGCATCATCTGTGTGTATTTGAACCCCCAGAGATCATGAACTGTTTTCAGATTCGTTTTCTCTATGACCCATATAATCCAGTTCATTTGAACTAGGAAGTGAATACTGCCTTCAAGCATGTTGTTCATCGGATCATTTTGACATTTCCTCATAACTGACTGTTGCGCTTTCTCTGTTGTTTTACAGTGACGACTCGGACGACAAACTCTCCAAATCCAAAAACGATTCAGCAGGTAAAGAGTTGTGAAGCGTTTCCTCTTGATGTGATGAAGACAGAGTCCTGAGCACTGTGTCACCTGTAACGTTGTGTTTGTTAGATGACTTTGGTAGTGATGAAGACAACGACTTTGGAGAGGAAGATGGAGGGAGTGACTATGATGATAAAAAGGCCAAAAAGGGAAAGAAAGCAAAGATTGAGAAGGCAGGCAAAAAGTCTCTGAAGAGGAAACGAGGAGCAGGTGAGACACTGTGAGCTTAGAGTCTGGCTCACATTGAAACTGATTCTCTAATTGTAGCATGTAGTGCTGTACAACATAAGTTAACAGACAATATTTTGTAGCAGTTTGCCAATATTCAGTGTATATGTAGAAGCGTTTGCTCTGAAGTGATTGAATCATTTACCATGTTGTTTCTGATGCTTCTGTGCTGCTTTGTGATTGGTCAGCAGATGATGACCAAGACGTGAGCAGGAAACCGAGACAAGTGAGACAGGCTGCGTCAAAGGCCGCATCCAAACAGAGAGAGATCCTGCTGGGAGACGGAGGCAGTGAGGAAGAGAAAGAAGACGAAGAACAGCCGTTCATGGACCGTGAGTTTGCTGTTTTGTCTGTAAATGAGTTGCTTTCACTTTGACTAAGGCAAGCATAAGTGTCACTGCTGCTCATACCTCAGGGTCTGTTCATCCCCACACAGCAGTCCTCTGAGCATTTCAGTCTAGCTCAACTTTGTAATGTTCTGTGTTGCAGAAGAGTCAGGCAGCGATGAAGACTTCATGGTGGATGATGATGATGACAGCGACTATGGCCACTCCAGAAAGAAGGGCAAAAAAGTGGTTCAGAGGGGAGGAAGGAGAGTGGAGAAGAAAGAGAAGAAATCTCCTAAACCCAGACTAAAGGCCACAGGTATCCACTGCCTCTCTTAAGAGGATAACAGTTCAGTCTTTGTGTATTTCCTTCAGTGATTGTCTCACAAAGTGCTTCCAACAACAGTAAAAATGTTTCTGTGCTAAACCACAACATTTCATTTAAAAGTACGATTTAGCCAAGAGTGACAGTTCTGTCTTCATGTGCTTTTGAAGATATTTTGCAGAAGGATGTTACCATTCTAAATTATAAAAATAGTTGTTGAAAACTAGCGTAATGCTGTCATAGTCACAAACCTGGTCAATTATTAACTACTATTATAACTTCTCTTTAACAGTGTGACAGTATTACATGGGTGTGGATGTAAATAATGACAGAATTGTACTTTTTGGCTGAACAGTTGTTTGAATTTACTTGCTTGACACATTAACCAGGTAAAAATGTGGCCTGAGGCTGAGTTTCAAAACTGAAGCCTAGTGAATTTACTAGTTTTCTGTAATGCTGGACTTGAACACCTCCTCAACTAATAGCAGTTGAGTCTTGTGAACACTCTGACATGTTTGTTTGTCTCTCAGTGAACCCCAGTGCCATGAAAGGCAAAGGTAAAGGTCGCCCCAGTGCAGCTAAAGCGCTGGAGAAATCATCTCCCATAGATGATGAAGAACCAGAGAGCCCTCCTGAAGATGAAGAGGAAGACGAGGTGGAGAAGAAAGCGTCTTCTCCCTCCCAGAAGGCAAAGAACGATGCTCCTGATGAAGAGGAAGAAGAGGAAGAGGACTGCTCAGAAGATGAAGCTCCATCAGGAGATGATTAGTCAAGTTATCAACAACGTCTCATTTTTTCTTTTCCTTTACACACTTTGAATTTTTTTGTTTGTTGGTTTTGTTTCTTCCCCCTCAGTGTCTGTTTTGGCCTGGCTCAATGGTTTGAACGGTTTCTGTTTTCCTTTATTAGCCTTTCATTTCCATATCACAAAGGACATTTTCCTGGAACCTGTGAACTTATGTATATTATTGAGTAAAATGTGTCTGAGTCTGTTTATTTATGGGTGTATAATCTCAAGGAAAACCCGTTTTTTCAACCAGTAGGGTTTGCACTTGCCCAGGATAATATAACCAACAGAGTTGTTGGTTTTGCGCTAAAGCTCATGTATTTGTTTTCATAGCATGTATAGAGCTTAACTTCCACTCTGCAGGGCTGTGAGCAGTCACTGGGCCTTGTTACTGAAACAGAAGCAGAACAAATCTTTGCTTATATCGGTTTTAAATCCATTGGGCCTCATTGAAGTAGAATGAATGTTTGTCAATTGCTCATAAAATCTTCCTTAATGTTAATTGTCACAGTCGTTTTAATTCAGGAAAATTTAACCCATTCATAGTTAAATTACTGCAACAATCCAAGAATGTTTTTATGAATAACTTGCACAACTGTTGTCGTTGTGTTTTGTGAATGAGCTCCATTATCATTTAAATTGTTGCGTTCAGTTTAATGGGTGACTTGCATAAGATTTGTTTTATAGAATTTAGTGGTTTTCCAAACGATTACAATTTACACAGCCTGTGTTTCAGGCCTGTGCATTGAGTAATTTGCAACACTTTACATAAAGAATTACTTTACAAACAATAACACAGGAGATCCTGTTTTATGAATGAGGCCCAGGAAAGTTTCTGTGTGGTGACGTCTGTGTAATATTGAGGCATTTGTTCTGTTGTCAGTGGCAGGGTTTTTATTCATCCCACCACTCAAGTTGTTTTGGATTCAGTGTGTGCTACCAGCTTCTTTACCTCTGGATCCGTGATGGAGATATGCAGATGTTTTGAGAGGCTGAACTGAGACCTAATGCTCGTTTTGAGAATTACTTTCACCATGATACCCTGTGACTTCATCCAGGGTTTACTGTTTTGTTTTGTTGTACCTTTTAAATAAAGACTCAAGTTTTGTGTAGTTTGAACTGTAGCATTATGCGGTTGCTGGTTTAAAGGAATATTCTCGGTTTAAGGCCCACTGGGTATGTTTTTGTTTAAGAAATCCAGGCAGGAATGAAAATGAATTTCTTCAGTAATGGACAGCATGCGACAGGTGCATGGTGCTACAGAGCACAACTTGTACTGTAACCTGGAATATTCAGTTTATGAATACCATTCATTTGCTCTGATGCTCTGCTCTGTAGTTTTCTTTATCACATCATCTGGTGTGAAGGCTGCAGTATGAACGCTTTCACGTGGTCTGAGTGTGTTCATTGTACAGGAAATGTGAATCTGAGGTCTTACACTGTCGCTGTCGTACATTAGACCTGTTTTGTCCAGAGATTGGATTGCTATTGTATTTCTGTTGTTCTCTGCAGCCTGAATCAGATGAACTCATGACAGAGAGGCATGTTTGCACTGTGATGAAGAAGAATTCTACTATTGCTACTTCATGTGTGTTTGCTCGCAAGACATTTTTCTGTTGCTGCTTGTTTTTAGTTCCTCACAATATGATGTATCCCATAATGCATTTCAAGGGTCTTTGTGTCTACAGAACATGTATGGCATTCTGACGTTGTTCGATCCTTTCTGCCAGGCATCTCTGAATATTTTAAGCTTGTGCTGTTTAAATTTGTTTTTTAACCTAGCTGTTCAAACATTTATGAATGTTTTTTGTGTGCTTTTTGAATTTTGTTGTCTTTTATTTTCCTCTACAGATTGTTTTGTAATGTTTGTTTTTTTTAAGAAAAGAAATAAAATGTGTCTTCATTTTAATGACAAACATCACTATTTCTTTTACTTACCAAGAGCCACACATCCCTTAATTCTGTATTACTGTACTTTTACATATCTTACACTCATACATTGTTGTTAATGTTCTTTCCAAGTTGACCAGTTAGTGGTCATAATTTGTCGTGACTGTTATTAATACTTAACAGTACAAAAAAATGAATTTTCATCAGTTTGGGGTGGTTGGGCCTGTTAAATTTGTCTTCAGTTCAGGTGTATTTGTGAAGACAACTTAAGTTTCAGAAACAGATTTGCAGCACGTAAACATTCTGTCCCAGAGTTCCCTGTCAAAGACAGTGTCAGGTAAGTGTTTTGTGTGAAAGTTTTTTCCTGTCTCAAAGCTTTTCAGTGGCGTTGTGTTGACTCAGGTTAAACTTATCAGTAAGGGGGCAAATGTTTTGAACTGACAGCTAAATACAAATGCATTTGTTCATATTCCAGATTTAAATATCACTCGTTTCTTCTTATTTCTCTTTTTGTTTTTCAGATATTTTTTTAAATATTTGTGCTAAAGGTGAAAAAGTGACCTTACACCGTTTCTACACAATATAGTCATATTTGGATTAACTAAGCTTTAAATCTTCCGGCTGTTTACACTCGTATGTTGTGTTCAGGTGTGGGACTTGGCCTGCTGATCGTCCCTCAGACATGAACACCATTGTTGCCTGCTGTTGGTCCTTGCTATCAGCTTGATGGAATTCTGTGGCCAGGCATGCTTCACCCTGCTTGAGGCCCTGGTGTCAGGTCTGTTCCCTGGAGAAGAAGAGAGCCGCAGGGCTTTTCTCCTGCAACTCCCTGGACTGGAGCACTTCAGACACCGTGATCTACCTGGGTGGGCAAGAGGCTTTCATCTATGTTGCGCTGACCTTCATCTTGTTTGATGGGTACAACTTCATCTCTGAAGAGCACACAGGTAGGGGTGGAGAAGTTGAGGTGTCCAGGAAGATCTTAAACTCTGTGACTTGTTATTGCCCCTGTGCAGGGTTCCCCAGGATTCTGTGTTTGCCCAGAATGATCTCCAGCCTACTGCTTCCAGAACTTTACTCATTGTGTTGTTGCATGCTCAAAGTCATCGCAAGACTGTTTGTCGCTGAGCTCTGCAACTGGATGGCTCTTATATTCCTAATGTTCATGGGCTCCATAGTGCAGCTCTTTCACAGCTTGACTACCTATATGGTCTGTGTGTTTTTTCTCAGTGTGGTAACCCTTGACGTCTCTGGGAAGATTGTCTTTGAAAAGGCAGACGTGAAAGCAGAAGATGATTTTGTCATTACTGGTTGATGACATATGGATCTGTTTTGTGTGGCAGTGTTTTCTGAGTTAAAATATAAATTAGTGATTTATTTGTATTGGCTGTTTAATATTTTAAGGAGCAGTCAGTCTATGAATGGATTCTTGGATGGATAGTTGTTTCTGCATATAAAGCTGTGAAAATATGTTGACATGTAAACAGTTACATCAAGAGATACTGTATAACAGAAGCATTGGTTTCATTCAGCAGTGTGCTGGTGCTGTATTGTATTATTATTATTATGTTGAATAGTTTTTTATTCGTTTGCAGTATTATACATTTTAATGCTATAAAAAAGACACTAAGACAAGTGATGATGATAATGATGATGATGATGATGATGATGATGTATTTACTGACTGTATGTGTTGATCTCTATGTTTTTCATGTGTGTTGAGCACCAGACTTGCATGATAAACTTTGACGCTCAAAACCTGTCAACATTTGAATAACATTCATGTTGTATTCCACAAAACTCAGGAAGATATAAAACTGTGTTGCTTACATATTTGATTATTACTTGCATAAAAGAAAGAGAGAAAGAAATCTTTAGATTTGCTGGTTATTAATCCTTATCTTCATCTGTTTTATATAACTTGAGCTTCATTTATTAGAAAAATGTACTGGATTTGCCTGTCAAGTGTCCCTCGGTTATTTGTAATGTTTAAACACTATTGAATTAGTTGTTAATGTAAATGTATTGGACTTGACAGTGCTGTTGTTTCTGTGTTTTATCAGTGTCATGTCCTGAGTGTTGATGTACATGATGCACTGACAGAACTACAGTATGAGTAAACAAACTAATATCCACGCATTGCCTTTATTAAAATAAGTTGATATTATTCTGGTGTATTTTTGTACGTGACTCTTCGTTTTTATTCTGGAGATAATGTCTCTGAAGTGGGAGTTTTGGGAGTCTGGGAGAAATACTGTATTCCCCTAAAAACAGTAATAAAATCATTCAGTCTGGCGCAGCTCAGCTACTGCCATCCTGTGGCTATGTAACGTTGTTTCATTTATGTGTTTTGAATAACTAAAACTGTCTGTACACCAGTATTTTATTAATTTTCACTGTTCTCTTACATTTTTCCATTTTATTTATTCTCTTTAAGTCTTTTGCAAATCTTATCACTCATTACGTCTTTAAACGTGATGTCTCTGTATATTATAAATATATAGATATTATAAATCAGGGAAACAATACGTGTGTGTAGATGTGCTTTAACTGTTTTTACAGGCTGGCTTTCGTCAGATGGTTTTCCTATCCTCATGAATAATTCATACATCTTCAACAAATCACGTATCTCGTTTCACATCTCGTTATCACCAACACAACACTAACACAACACTAACACAACACTAACACAACACAACACTAACACAACACTAACACAACACTAACACAACACTAACACAAACACAACACTAACACAACACAACACTAACACAACACTAACACAACACTAACACAACACTAACACAACACAACACTAACACAACACTAACACAACACTAACACAACACAACACTAACACAACACTAACACAACACTAACACAACACTAACACAACACTAACACAAACACAACACTAACACAACACAACACTAACACAACACTAACACAACACTAACACAAACACAACACTAACACAACACAACACTAACACAACACAACACTAACATTCATGCATCAAGTAGCTTGTCTGTTTTCTTGTGCCTCATCGCTCTTAGTTTGTTGAGAGTGTATGCCAAACCTTTGGATAACATCACTACATGCAAGAACGAATGTATGTACTGTAAAACATATATAAGCTAGAAACAATTTTCTCTTCGATCCGTAATCACACAAGAGAATGGTTTCCTTTATGTTGTTGTAATGTGCTTTGCATTAGATCAATGCATTTTTCTACACAGTGCCGTCACGGTCAATAAGCTAATGTGCTGAGAACAGTCGCACTGTTCACAAAAACTGACAGCTGATGCTTCCTGTTGAAATGAAGCTACAGTATCTGCAATACATCACTGAAGCTTGTACTTCTCATTCACTGCACTCATGTTTCCTGTTTCACAAGGTTCATGCTCCTCTCACACATGGAGGTCCTGTATCCTGAACTCCTGACTCATCTGGCCTATCAACATCTGTCTTAACTATGCGGTGCGTTTTTGTTTCGATGTTCTTCTTTCTAGCACATGTAGGTTTTCACAAATGATGGGTTTCTTCACATACTTAGAATCTGGACTCATGGATGCTCAAAAGTCTGTAGCTGTGATAAGATATCTGAAGTAGGTGAATCATCTTTAATATTACACCATTCTGATTTACAGTATTTCAGCCAGTACTATCATCTGCTTCTCTTTTAAAATGCTCCTTTACTGGTTCTCTTCCTTTTTTTGGAAGAGAGATTTCTGTTTTGGGAGTGATAACATTTGTTTTTCTTTAACAAGGGCTCGTCTTCTCTGCCTTCACCATCATCCCAATAAAAGCATTAAATTATTTCCTTTAACTGAAACCTCATTTAATACATTAACAGTTTCCATTTCCAAGCCTGTAATTGTTCCAAGCCAGCTCGACTGTAGCTGCTCTCATGCCATATATCTGGTTAAATTTAGGTTATATTTTTGAATAACTGAAAATGCTATTTTCCTATGTAAGAACCCTAACCCTAAGTAAAGAAATGTTTGGAAAAGCTGTGCTATTTAAGTCACAGCTAAGTCAATCCAACTGACTTTGAATGTTCAGTGTTACTTTCAGGTTATGTTCTTTGGACAGCACAGACACAGTGTGCATCTTTTAAGTAATGATTACTCATTTTCTGAGTTGTTTTATGTGTAAATGAAGGTGGTATCCTGAGGCTGTTTAAATGCAGGTAGAATGTGTGTTATAAACACTGAGCACAGCTGATGGTATTTCGTTCTGTGCACAATGTGCTCTGATAGCTGTCAGGGCATGCAGGTGTGCATGAGGAAATTCACTCACCCACATGAAGAACCTTCTGAAATGATGCATTAGTAGTGACGTTTTCGGAGATATCTCTCATTATAATGCCTGAAATATCATGTATGCCTACAGTGGTTAAAGATCTAGGGTTTGAGAATCAATGCTGGGTCCTTATATCAATGCTGGGTCACAAATAATGAGTTCACAACCACTGACGTGACATTTAATAAGCAGTAATACTGTTAAAGGAGTATATTCATGTGGAATTACAACTAACAAAACAAAACAAAGTTAATTTATAATCGGTGAATAATAAGTTGTATGAAATGGTCCATCGTGAGATGAGGTGGTCTTTGACAGCACGCGAGTTGTTGAGCTGTTAAGAAGAGCTGTTGAAAAGAGCTGTTGAGAGAGCTGTTGTGAAGAGCTGTTGATAAGAGCTGTTGATAAGAGCTGTTGAGAGAGCTGTTGAGAGAGCTGTTGTGAAGAGCTGTTGATAAGAGCTGTTGATAAGAGCTGTTGAGAAGAGCTGTTGTGAGAGCTGTTGTGAGAGCTGTTGTGAAGAGCTGTTGAGAAGAGCTGTTGTGAGAGCTGTTGTGAGAGCTGTTGTGAGAGCTGTTGAGAGAGCTGTTGTGAAGAGCTGTTGATAAGAGCTGTTGATAAGAGCTGTTGAGAAGAGCTGTTGTGAGAGCTGTTGTGAGAGCTGTTGTGAAGAGCTGTTGAGAAGAGCTGTTGTGAGAGCTGTTGTGAGAGCTGTTGTGAAGAGCTGTTGATAAGAGCTGTTGAGAAGAGCTGTTGAGAAGAGCTGTTGTGAGAGCTGTTGTGAGAGCTGTTGTGAAGAGCTGTTGAGAAGAGCTGTTGAGAAGAGCTGTTGTGAGAGCTGTTGAGAGAGCTGTTGAGAAGAGCTGTTCACAACAGCTCCATCGTGAGATGATGTGGTCTTTGACAGCACGCAAGCTGTTAAGCTGTTAAGAAGAGCTGTTGAGAAGAGCTGTTGTGAGAGCTGTTGAGAGAGCTGTTGAGAAGAGCTGTTGTGAAGAGCTGTTGAGAAGAGCTGTTGTGAGAGCTGTTGAGAAGAGCTGTTGTGAGAGCTGTTGAGAGAGCTGTTGAGAAGAGCTGTTGAGAAAGCTATCGTGAATGATTGTTTGAACACGCGAGCTGTTAAGCTGTTAAGAAGAGCTGTTGAGAAGAGCTGTTGAGAAGAGCTGTTGAGAAGAGCTGTTGTGAGAGCTGTTGTGAGAGCTGTTGAGAAGAGCTGTTCACAACAGCATCGTGAGGAGTGGTTTGAAGCACGCAAGCTGTTGAGCTGTTAAGAAGAGCTGTTGAGAAGAGCTGTTGAGAGAGCTGTTGTGAAGAGCTGTTGAGAGAGCTGTTGAGAGAGCTGTTGAGAAGAGCTACTGTGAGAGCTGTTGAGAGAGCTGTTGTGAAGAGCTGTTGTGAGAGCTGTTGTGAAGAGCTGTTGTGAGAGCTGTTGAGAAGAGCTGTTGTGAAGAGCTGTTGTGAAGAGCTGTTGAGAAGAGCTGTTGTGAAGAGCTGTTGTGAGAGCTGTTGAGAAGAGCTGTTGTGAGAGCTGTTGAGAAGAGCTGTTGTGAAGAGCTGTTGAGAAGAGCTGTTGTGAGAGCTGTTGAGAAGAGCTGTTGAGAAGAGCTGTTGTGAGAGCTGTTGAGAAGAGCTGTTGTGAAGAGCTGTTGTGAAGAGCTGTTGTGAGAGCTGTTGTGAGAGCTGTTGTGAAGAGCTGTTGTGAAGAGCTGTTGTGAGAGCTGTTGTGAAGAGCTGTTGTGAGAGCTGTTGTGAGAGCTGTTGAGAAGAGCTGTTGAGAAGAGCTGTTGTGAGAGCTGTTGTGAGAGCTGTTGTGAGAGCTGTTGTGAGAGCTGTTGTGAAGAGCTGTTGTGAGAGCTGTTGAGAAGAGCTGTTGAGAAGAGCTGTTGTGAGAGCTGTTGAGAGAGCTGTTGAGAAGAGCTGTTGTGAGAGCTGTTGTGAGAGCTGTTGAGAAGAGCTGTTGTGAGAGCTGTTGTGAGAGCTGTTGTGAGAGCTGTTGAGAAGAGCTGTTGTGAGAGCTGTTGTGAGAGCTGTTGTGAGAGCTGTTAGACTGTTGAAGAGCTGTCGAGAGAGCTGTTGTGAAGAGCTGTTGAGAAGAGCTGTTGAGAAGAGCTGTTGTGAGAACTGTTGTGAAGAGCTGTTGAGAGAGCTGTTGTGAAGAGCTGTTGAGAAGAGCTGTTGTGAGAGCTGTTGTGAAGAGCTGTTGAGAAGAGCTGTTGTGAAGAGCTGTTGTGAGAGCTGTTGAGAAGAGCTGTTGTGAGAGCTGTTGTGAGAGCTGTTGAGAAGAGCTGTTGTGAGAGCTGTTGAGAAGAGCTGTTGAGAAGAGCTGTTGTGAGAGCTGTTGTGAGAGCTGTTGAGAAGAGCTG
This sequence comes from Chromobotia macracanthus, assembly GCA_036877525.1. Lineage (NCBI taxonomy): Eukaryota > Metazoa > Chordata > Actinopteri > Cypriniformes > Botiidae > Chromobotia > Chromobotia macracanthus. The sequence continues at coordinate 14,059,394 of JAZGTH010000008.1, forward strand.
TTGTGAGAGATGTTGAGAAGAGCTGTTGAGAAGAGCTGTTGAGAAGAGCTGTTGTGAGAGCTGTTGAGAAGAGCTGTTGTGAAGAGCTGTTGTGAGAGCTGTTGAGAAGAGCTGTTGTGAGAGCTGTTGAGAAGAGCTGTTGTGAAGAGCTGTTGTGAGAGCTGTTGTGAGAGCTGTTGAGAAGAGCTGTTGTGAAGAGCTGTTGTGAAGAGCTGTTGAGAAGAGCTGTTGTGAGAGCTGTTGTGAGAGCTGTTGAGAGAGCTGTTTACTTTAGCATTTAATTTATTTGTATTCATTTATCTGCCTCATTTAATCACTTTTAACACTCATTTTTACATTTCCTTTGCCTTTCAGGGCTAGAAGGCTAGACCACTCATTATCGTGACACGATGTAAACATACAGGAAACAGTTTCCTGCCTATTTTAATTCTGTTAATTAAAATAAAATAATTTTTAAGTAAAAAATGTATTTAGCTTAACCTTGGTTCATGATGACTGGAGAACAGAAAGTCTCAGGTGAGTTGACAGCTGGGCTCAGTGCTAATGAGTTCTGACAGGATGTGGTTTAATGTTTTGGTACGTTTGATATTAATGTTTTGATATTTATTAACGGTATATATTAAAGGATATTAAAGTATATTAAAGGAGTATATTAAAGGATTTTGGAGGCAAATTGAATGGCGAGTAATGGCTCCCGTCTGCACTATTAATGTGTTTGTCTGTGCAACATGCATTGAGCTACATGATGGTCATCACGCTGCTCTTCCTGAACCCTTGACAAGAAAGTGACTCTATGAAATATGACAGCTTTGATATGTGAGCAAAAATAGTAGGGTAAAATCTAGAGTTATTAGTTTGTAAATGTAAATGCTGATGTTTAATGAATGATTCAGATAAATGAGTTTTAAAACGCAATGTGAAAACAAAGATCTGGGACAGAATAAAGGGCTGAGACATGAAACCTTTAGGGTTATGTGTCAGTTCAGAAATGATATTTAAATAAGATATTATATAAAACCCTCTTCAAGGTGAGTTCCTTAACCTGTCACCATGATTTTCCCTCAATAGATCATCCACTGAACACTGAATAAAACATTTATTTACACTTTTGATTGTTTATTTTGAACCCGAGTTTAAATCCACTTCCCTTCAGTCTCTTCACAGTGGTTCACAAGCCTCAGACCTATAATCAAACAAAATAATATACTTAATTTTCTCATTCTGTTTTCTTTTCCTTGAATCAGTTTCCTTCTGTCCTAAGTTTCAGCCTGTTCACTGTACGGTGCATCAGACGGCACCAACATGCCCGGCCCAGTCTCACCCAACTGCGCTTCATTTCACCTCGTGTTGTCTGTTCAGGTAACAAAGATTCATGGTCATTGTTTAAGCCTCCCGAGTGTCCGGTTCACTCTTTCACATTGTGTGTGTTTTAAACGTGCTGGTCATCAGGGATTGGCTGTTAAAGAATGATTGTGATGTCTTGATAGCAATGGCCATCGCTCTTCACAGCTGTTACTAATCTGACAGAATGGCCATCATGTATTTGTTTTTATGGTTAAAACAAGAGGGAATCATTTGATTTAATTTCCTCGTGTTATTTATTATGTTGGAAAGAGTGTGTTTGTACGGTCTTATGATGAAGGAGAATACAGCAGGTTCATCTCTGTTGTTTGGGAAAGTTCTCAGACAAACCTGCCTTGTTAAGAAACTGGTCACATGACCTCACTTTGAGTTTAAAGCACTTACATTTGTCCTCAGTTTTCCAGTTTCTTTCTCTTACTGACACTTTGTATGTTTTAGAATCTGTTGTAAAGCTGTATTCACATTTTGTTCGGATACTGTTGCTGCACAGAAAAGATTTTTTAATGATGAATGTACAGAGCAGGATACTGCTGACAGAACGTTTTCTCTGTGATTAGATACAACGTTCTTTCTATGCTGTTGTTTACCACAGAAATACAACACAGATGTTGACCGTTACCTACTTAGAATGGAAGTCTGTTGACTTGTTTTTTGTGTTTACACACGGGGGGACGGGTCAACATATTTTCTTTGTGTAATTCACAGCACATTACAGATACAAATCACAAACCACTTTTGTTTAACCTGTAACACAATCAGATGTTCGTTTCATCGTGCAGTCACTGACACAAATCAAGACTGCACTGTTTGAAACAGGATGTTTTTCTTCTCATCAGAAAATGCGTTTCATGAAAAAGGAGCTGTGTAAAAGTAAAGAGTAAAAAATGTTGCATTTATGGAACAAAATAGACAATTGACAGGTTTTCTTTATTGTTTTTGTACAAATATATTTTCAGCCTTTCAAATGTTTACAAATCTGTTTATTGGTGTTCCAGTTGTTCTAAATCTGTGGATGTTGGAAAGGAAGATGTTAATAAAAACTGTAACTGTAATTTGGTTTGTGTGCTTTCATCAAATACAGTACAGCTGCAAAGAGTTGACACCAGTTAAAGCCAACTGGACACCTGCATTAACCAGAAACACCAGTAAAGTTTCCTCCACTTAGACCTTCATTTCAATAACACAAGCAAACTTTTCCAGGAAGGCAGTAGAATTCATTTCTTCAACCTAATTCACTTACCACAACTTATGGCAGAGAATAAACAGGCAACTAATGAACAAACTGAATGACCAGGGGAATCTGAATGAGGACGCAACAAACAAAAGACAAAGGATCCTAACAAGTGTGAGCCCAGTCCAGTCCTCCTGCCTCTCAGGCTTAGTACTTTTCCCCTATTATTGCTTTGACACCAGTTTCTCTAATCCCCTCTTACTGTATGTAAACACACTGAATGGGCTTCTTATAATGTTTCTGAGCACAACACAATTTCCATTTCTATTACACAATGTCTTTTGATGTTTAGTTACAGTATTGCACATATAAGTTTACATTGCATACACAAAGCATCATTATATTTTGGTGTTTATGCAATAATAGAAAGTCCTTCATGTCATTGTTCATTTATCAAAAATATTTCAATAGAAAATAAATCTTTTGTTCAAGTTTTTAACACTCTTATTTGATTATTGCTGTTGTCAGATGAATCGATGACTTCTTCATGCTGAATGATTGTCATGTTTTCATTGTTTTCTGTGAAAGGCCTCAGACTTCTTCTGCTGTTACGGATGGATTGATGCTTTTTGCTCCACACCTGAGCAAGTCTTTATGCCATTTTCCTGAAGTCTTTCCACTGGGGGGTCTCTGGGTAAAGCTGTTTAAAAAATATCAAAGCTGTATGAAAAAAATGTCGTATCCTCTGCTCAGGATACAAATATTCACAGCAGAGAACAGTCAGTGGATTCAGTTTGAGTCTAATTATGAGTAATTGTGGGAATCCTGAGTATGAACAAACCTTCCGTGAAGTTTTTGTGATTGTGCTGGATAAAGAACAACAACATGAAAAATGTAAATCCCAGGCACCCGAAGATCATTCCGCTCAAGAGGAAGCTGTAACTGCCACGGTTGTGCATCACCTGCAGCAGAAAGAGACTCAAAAACAGAGTAAAAATATGCAGCACATGCAATGTGACGATCGGCAGAGACTTACTGATCCAACAAGCACCTGCAGTAACATTTCACCCATCCCTGCACTGGTGACCAGAACTGTGGTGGCGCAGCCTAAAAAGCCAATATAAACACAACCTTACACTTACACTGAACACTGCATGAGATTAACAGCTACAACAAGTCAGTTCATTTAAAGTCCAAACCTGCAGGGCTGGTGTGGTGCCCGACATACATTCAGTACTGATAATTGCAGAGGACACTGAGTAACATTTATTTCAAATACTTCCCTCAATACTTCCCTACTGCACTCAAGAGGCAGGAGACAGCACCTATCAAACTCAACTGTCCTGTAATGCCACGAGACGAGAATGATAAGAATTAACGTTGAGAATGAGAAGTGGGCGGTTCCAAAGGCTTCTGTCATATATGTTATATACAACAATTATATACAACATATATATATATATATATATAAATATATCAAAGCCATATGCAAAAAGACACTGTAACAATGGCAGAGACAGTAGAGGTTGTGTTTTATACCCCTGTATTCCAGGACGTCTTCAGTGAACGCAAGCATACAGGGGAAGATGCTACTGATGAACAGACCCAGACAGCAGGTGCCAATGAAGAGAAACACTGAACTGTTTGAAAAAACCAGCAGCAGAAGTAGCGTGACTATCACACCCACCTGTGAGACAACGGCAGATTTGCATTTAAACAAGTTTTATTAAACTTCGGGTGCAAATTAAACAGTGAAATGCGACAAACACAGTTTAGTCACTGCAGACAAACAAATCTCACAACTAGTCCTGGTGACATTGTAGATTTTGAAGCATAAACCAGTTTAACTCATGACACAAAAGGTACTTTAAAGAATTGCCATGGTAAAGAAACAAATAGTAATGCTGGTCTGTTGATTTGAGTATGCAGCAAAAACAATTTAAGGTGTGGTTTAGGGCAGCTTATCTCAACCTGGGGTCTAAAGATGACAAACTAATTTTAAATAAGACAGTGCCAAACAAAACAAGACAGTGGTGAAGAGGGGCTGATCCACTGGTTTATTTGAATATCACAAACTTAGATAAAAATGTGTAGACTCTCCTCACTGATCAGACATTGAACTTTACATTGGCTTATTTATATTAGCAGGAAAGTTCATACCTGACTGATGGTTAGGAGTCGGACGGGCTTACAGTGATATGACAGCGGTATAGCAGCCAGGCGGCCCACTGTGATGGCTGCCCAGAAGACACACGTCAAATAGCCGGCTGTCCTGTGAGGTAGACTCAGCGGGGGCGCTACTGCATAGGTGTAGACAAAGCCTGTGTATGAGCCCTGAGGTACGAGATGAAGTAATACATGAATTTAAGTAATTAGGCAAACACTCTTAAATTACAGGCCTGCCACAGCTGCGTCAGTTAATCAGTGTTCATCCTGCTTACCACAATACCATCAGAGAAGAAGAGTACCAGACCCCCGAGGATATGAATCCCAAAGAAAGACAGAGGAAGGCCTTGCTTGTTGCCAAGGAGACAGCAGTTCAGCACGTCTGTCTGGCCTGTGGAGACAGCAGAGAAGGGTTTGGAAATACAGGAGGAGATTACACCATTATCTTTTCTCGCTTTATGTTTGTCTTACGACATGTTGAGCTGCTTCTCTCATCTCACAAGTACATGTGCCTACAACACTGAACATCAACACTGAACTGCATCAGTGTCACTGGTACTGGCATGCTGGTGATGAGCAAGATCTTACTAGGTTTAGGCTGAATTCAGAACAGCATACTTGTATACTACTGTTATTGCCCTGTGAAGTACATATACTGTGTGCATCTCTGTCTGTCTTATCACTTCACTGAACTAGCAAAAATGTTTTGACCCAAAATTAGATTTAAAATGCAAAACAAACATGTTTATTTCTAAAATGAAAACTGGACAATACTTATGTAGCTGTTTCACTTCCAGGAAGAATTAGGCCAATATTTCATTGGGAAGAGTCTCAGTTCTTACTTGTGTGGTTTTCAGAAGGATGGCTGCTGTCCTCTGACCGTGCTGTGGTTCCCCAGGTTTTCATGGCCAGCACGTCTCCATCTAGCAGATGGCGACTATGGTCTGACCCACATGCACACACCCGCTCGCGGTACATGAGGACGAGTACTGCGATGGGTACAGGCAACTGAAAACATCACATAAAACCAGTAAAAATCTGCGTCAGTTTTACACTTTGTTGAACTTTGTGTGAGATTATATAAAGAGAGAGAGATTCATCACACATTACTTTTTGGTTAATTAAACTATTCCTGGTTGTTTGGGTTAACATTTATTCTGCTAGTAAACTGTGTCATCACTGTTTATATATTATCAATATCCAATTCAGGTAAGTAGCTACAGCTTTGAGACATTAAACATTATACTCAGTGGATATGCAAAAAATGGTGGATGGAAGGCAGTTGCCAAGGAGACAATCTTCTTAAGATTTTGTATTCAAATATCCTCCTAGCTATCCCTTTATCTGACGTTAGGGCTGACAGAACATTTAGTATGCACAGTACTTTGATATCATGCTGGCATTAGTATTGGCCAGTTGTCTAATGGCCTAAATATGAGTTTGTATGTTAAATACAAACTCAAATCACAGTTTACAGCCTGGGTTAGACTAATCTCTCTTACATTGATGAGAGCCATGATCCAGAATGCATAGGATACACTGGTCCTGGTTTCTCCATCGGTGTGCAGGTGGACATTGGACACATTGTGCGCATGTCTGCCTGTGAGCGTGTTCTGCAGGTGTCTTAATGATGTCGTGTTGATGGTGTTGTTATTGAACACACAGCTGGTCTCAGACAGGAAAGGGTCGACGATCAGGGGACTCACTAATGCCCCCAGACCTACAAAGAAGTGAAGAGCCTGGAGGAAGATCAGAGAGAAGACAGCAGGAGAATCAACAACAACGTTCTTCTGGGACAAGAATGTTACAAATGGCAATTCAAAAGTTTCAATAGCAGGACAATTCTAACACACTTCCTAAATCTGACTGGCTGTGCCACAAAGAAAACTGTCCTAAAGGATAGAGAGCCACAGGTTGCACCTGAAACCCCATTAACACAGTGAAACCAACTTTACTGCCTTAAAAATTGCTTGAACTCTTTATGAAACCTTTACATAAGGAACACCATATTGACAGTATAGTGGTTTTATTGAATATCAGCATGGCAGTGGCGGAACAGCACACTAGTTGTGTGGCATTGTTGAAACATTCTAGTTTTGTATACTGTGGCCATACATCTTCTGTCCACTGTCCTGGAAGTGTGTGTGCTTTGCATTAACTGCATCTTTTAGACATGACAGGCTGAAACACACCCATCTTTCACATACATGCCATCACACACATCCTGTATGTGTCTCAGAGGTATTAAATTTGTATTCTCCAGAAGAGAGAGAGAGAGCACAACTTCCACAAATTCAGCTATGTTTCATATTTTGTGTACAAAACATACAATCTGTACAACTAGTATTTTCAGCTCCTGACCATTTTCTCATCTCATGAAGGTTAATGAAATCAAGCTGACATCTGCAGCGAAGGAAAGTGGTTACAGAAATTACATTTTTTAAATAAACATGTTTGAAATCTTTGGAATAACAATGCTGATGATTATTGATGGCCATTATAAGAACAGAAACTAAATAAGGACAGTTTTGGTTTCCTCCTGAAGTCAAGCCCACCTGCAGGAAAATAGTGGAGTCTCTCTGGTAGATCTTGACCAGCTGTAGGTTAGATATGGTGTCAATGACACCCATGGCAAGACCAGAGACTGCCAATGCAAATGCCAACATGAGTAACTGATGGCATAAAGGGATGATGGCAAACACCACAGAGATGGTGAGAGAGGACACAGCCAGGGCAGACAAAGAACACACAAGCCTAAGAAAGAAGACATGACATTATGCTTTCAGTTACGCATTTAATAAAACTGCATTCAAAAGTAGTTTTAACACAAATAAGATTTCATTCACTAACGTTAGTTAATGCATTAGCTAATGTAAACGAACAATGCACAATGTATTTTTACAGCATTTATTAATCGTTGTTCATGAACAATTTAATGTATATTTAATTGTTTATTGATCATTTATGTTACTTCATTGTGATGATGTTAAGATACAATTTTTAATTTAAAAAAGTAAATGTTGAAATTAACAAACTGTTTAAGTACTGTTAATTGTCATTTAATGTTAACTATAGTAATGAATTAATGTAAACAAATGGAATCATTTGTACCATCAAAAGTAGTAGTAGTATTAGCAGAAACATTATTTCTCTTGTTAAGTATTATATACAAGTATTTTTGACAATAGTCTCAGTCTAGTACAGACAAATGTTCTTGTAGAAATAACCAAATCTCAGGCATATTTGTCACCCATTATTAATTTATTCTTAAACTGATACATGATTGGAGGATAATGAATCAAGGTCATGTGACCTTTGACAGGTGACCCTCTCCAGGTACAATAAAATAACTGCTTCTAGTCTTTATGTTCACTTTTTAAAAAAATGCTGTTCATTTCATCAAGGTAAAACCTTGTTTCACACAGTTAAAACATTTCCAATGTTACATAAAAGAGGTTTCAAACACACCCGGACTGAAAAAGCCCCAGTTGAGGCTTTTGAAATGAATTTGCGTCTGTGTGACAGACTGAGGCAGGAATATCTTTGACTTTATTTTCTGCTTGTGCCAGTAAGATTGTTTGCATGTCTTATCAGCTGTTGTTACTGCAGCCACATGACAGCAGATCTGTAACACTCATTCAGTTTCCCTGTTTAAAACAGTTACCTTCTTTAAATATATTGTGGGCTGTAGGTAATAAAGTTGGATAAAGATCTTGTAAAGGACAACCGGACCCAAATGTACTTTGATATTTGAATGAAGTTCATTGTTTTCTCAATATACTGCAGATAAAAATGAAAGCAATTAAAGGAGACTCAAGAGTCAGAAAAGAGGGTCATACAGCAAAAACATACATGTGATACCTCTCCATGCTGCAGACTGTCTGTAAACAAAGTGAACTGTGGACTGATATTATCAGCAGAGGTATATTTCCTTATAGTTTCCTCATTCACTTTAAAGACTCATAAAAACTCTTCAGTCAAACTAATCATTAAAAGGGAAACTTTTGACTACGAGACAAACTTTTACTTTTTGCATTAAAAATGAATGTAAGTCAAAACGTGAGTCGCATAATTCTAGACTGAATCGAGTATTTGTTATTCCTTCCCATCTTTCCACAGTACTCACGTTTTACTGAAGAATCCCCCAATAGTGCTTCCAATAAAAAGGAAAAACTGCTGGCAGAAGAAGACCAGAGTGATCTCCTGTAAGGTGCACCGAGTCTGACATCTGAGGTCCAGGATGGTCGGACCCAGAAAAGCGACACAGAGTCCGAAACTGAAGAACACACTCCAGTATGTGGAGGTTTGATGGCAGTTTCTGCGGAATAAAGCGCAGGTGCGCTCACTGATCTGATGCTTCATGCTGCACAAATGACGAACAGACGGTCCCAAACTTCACTGAGGGCGGGGTGTCCGATTCATTTCATCAGGGACTCCAATCGGATCTGTTCAGTCATTCAGTTGAACCGATTTGTGGAGCGGAGTTTGGAAATCATTTACAAGAAGTTCTTTGCTTTATTTGCTCAGGTTGTTTAGGCCAGGCTGGAAATTAGGTCTGTGAATGATGCTTTATCTGCACATGTTGGGAAAATCGAGGCTAACTTTAGAGTTTTCCACTGGCAAAAAGTGACGATATCTGGTGGAGCTGAGGCCGAAAACACTGAATCATTCCGACTGCAACTGCTTCACATCATTACCAATGCGACAAATGATGCACCATATACAATCAGCCATCCACTCACAACACAGAAAACACATCAGACTTCATCTGACTGACCGGTTCTGATGAAGTTCTTGTGGATCATTTCAACATCTACACACTCACAACACAGAAAACACATCAGACTTCATCTGACTGACCGGTTCTGATGAAGTTCTAGTGGATCATTTCAACATCTACACACTCACAACACAGAAAACACATCAGACTTCATCTGACTGACCGGTTCTAATGAAGTTCTAGTGGATCATTTCAACATCTACACACTCACAACACAGAAAACACATCAGACTTCATCTGACTGACCGGTTCTGATGAAGTTCTTGTGGATCATTTCAACATCTACACACTCACAACACAGAAAACACATCAGACTTCATCTGACTGACCGGTTCTGATGAAGTTCTTGTGGATCATTTCAACATCTACACACTCACAACACAGAAAACACATCAGACTTCATCTGACTGACCGGTTCTGATGAAGTTCTTGTGGATCATTTCAACATCTACACACTCACAACACAGAAAACACATCAGACTTCATCTGACTGACGGTTCTGATGAAGTTCTTGTGGATCATTTCAACATCTACACACTCACAACACAGAAAACACATCAGACTTCATCTGACTGACCGGTTCTGATGAAGTTCTAGTGGATCATTTCAACTAGAAAAGAATACATGTCACAGCCTATTGCTGAGATTCAACAACAGCGTGGTGTTCAGATTTTAAAGAGACTGCAGAAGAAATTTAACAGTGTTGGGAGAAACAGCCAGAAACTTGCTTACATGGTCATTTTGATCAGATTCAGATCTATTCTTGTAAAGCAAAATATGAGGCTGACTCATGGGTTCATGGGTTCTGTTGGGTCTGTTTTCTGAGGCACACACTGTTTTGCAGTGTGTATGAATGGATGCATGAATATATGTCTTTGATGGGGGGAAAATAAATAGGTGTGTAATGTAACAGCTGATTTTGTTCTGGTGATTCAATCTCTTAGTTCTTTCTTAGAATATGCGTTGCCTGCGGTTCTTGCCTTGACCTGAAGAATTGGGAAATTTGCCCAGTGTTAAACACAAAGTTGCCAGGTGAGTATGTCACACTCCACACATGAATGGCACCTCTGTAACTGTGTAAAAGAGATTTAATCACATGGCTATGTTTGGTGTCTAAAGTGATTTATAAGTTCAGCCTAAATGTCTTACCAGCAAACAGCTACTAGTCAAGCCCAAAAAACACAGCAAGCAAACTGTGGCTACTGCTAACTTCCTGGAAACACTCCCTGTGTGTTTTAGAAATGACATCATTGAGTTCAGTTCATTCAGATGCCCCTAATTCATACAGACACATCCCTCATTTTAATACTGATAATGATTCTGCATGTCAAAGCCAGACATCAGATGAACACATCAGATGAACATCAGATCAGGGCTATCATAGATGTTTTGGATCAGGCGTGTCTGAGAACATTTTTCTGTTATGTGCAGACTGTTTGCCTGACTGGAGGGGAAGGTTATTAGTGTTATTATTATTATCACATCTGTGCGGTGGAGATATGGAAAGACACATACGACTCACTGGACTAATCCTGGGGCTTTGCCTCTACAGTGAAGCTTATTCAGCTGCCATCACAGATAATATTACAGAAATGTCTAATATGTAGTTACATTGTACTGGTATTATGCTGTTTTAAACAAATGTTCAATACTCTCGTCCTTTGAGAGTCGCTTTGAATAAAAGCGTCTGCTAAATGACTAAATGTAAATGTAAACTATATGGAGCACTATCATGAACAGTCATTTTAATGGCATTGCAGTGTTGCCATTATGTGATGCCAGGATGTTGCTATGTGATTGTTCTTAGTATTCTTAGGTCTTCTTGGTGTATTCATCATATTGCTGTATGGTTGGTCTGGTGTTCTGTGAAAAGAATAAAGTCTCTCATACTCTGACTAGATATGACTTCTCCAATCAAATCTTTGGGTTTTTTTGACAGGCAAAAGTTGTGAATCGCTTAGAAATTGACATTTTTAAGCTCTGCTCAAGCTCCGCTTAACAAACAACACCATCTGAGTTATTAATCGTGTGCTTAGCTGAAGGATGTGGATGTTCCACAAAGAAGTTTAATATTTTGCATTAAGGGTTTTGTTTAAATCCCTAACCTTAAGTATAAGCATTTCAATGTTTTTATAATGTTCTCATGGTTTATAGTCAGTCTTTAATATTTTCTTTCTTCAGGGAAAGAACATCTTACCACATGTCTTTGGGTGTGGAGTACTCTGATGAGCCCAGCAGAACATCTGACGGTCAATACCACAAGGTCACAGCCTCATTCTAATAGGTTTTTGTAGGGACTGATTTCATGTTGGCCAAACCTTTAACAAGCAAGAGAAGACACATGCTGTCTCATGTGGTTTCCACAATTATCAAGATACTGCTTCAAGTCAGTGTCCTACAAAAACAGGAAGTTACAATGACATTATATCACAACACTGTATAATCCAGACTGGTCCTCTCACTTTATCAAAGTCACTTGCATGTTGAAGTATTTTTAGCTTTTCTGGCAATAGAGAAAAAGTCTTCATCAGCCACTGGGTGGCAGTGTTGCTTTACATGGCCTCTCATGAGCATCCCAGCTCAATTAGCCCATCTCATTTAGATGGAGGGATTCATCTGTGGTTTGCTGGTTTAGAATGTGTACTTTTCATCACAATCTGGGTTTTGAACAACTGAGCAGCTCAAAATCATAAGTGAATATAAGGGACAGTTCTCTGTGAGAGGCTGTACCTTCCTGTATGGCTGTGCATGGGCCCCTCCTCCTGCTCCAGCTGAATCTCTTTCAGGGCCACCAGATTTACTGTCAGCTTGCTGTGACCTTTGAATACTGTTACATCTATACCCTGAAAGAGAGAGAGAGTTTATCAGTCTTTCAGCTGACAGTGTGTGGAATAAAACTGTGTAACCGTAATGTGTGTTATAAGCTAGAAACTGAATGCTTTTCTATAAACCTTAAAAAACTGTAGTGGTACCATTGTACATTGTTATTCCTTACAGAACCATTTTCTGTAGAGTGTAGTGCTTTAGTGCTTTATGCCCAAATAACAGATTGTGTATATAGTTATTTATGTTGCTTTGAATAAAAGTTTTAAATGTCAATTTATTGTACAAGCTATAGAATCTAAATAGTCTGTCAAACTGCCAGACAGATTACAGTATTGAGAAAAGGTTTATCTGAAACTTTCATTGGCTCTCAGACAGACCTGTGTTTGCTGAAAATAAACATCTGTATTCATCTTTAGAACAGCTGGTACAGAGATATAATATTCAATATTCAATCTCAGAGAGAATTCACTGCAGTGGCTGTACAGTATTTTCTCACACAATCATCAGATACAGTATTTCTCTGGAAGGTGTGTACAACATTTTTTCTCACAGTTTGCAATGTGTATGCTTTGTTGACAGGCTTTCAGTGGTGTGGCTTTGAGCATGTTAAAAAAGTGGTGTGTCACTCTGTCACTCGCGGCTGCAGAATCATGTTGTAATGAACAGATCTGATCATTTCAATGGCTTCAGTTTTTTATTTTTACAAACCTATAGCCTAATTCATCTTTTTTTTATTTTAAGCCAGGGAGGAGCAAGCAGTCTTACATCTCCTAGTGTGCCAAGCTTCACGTAGGTCTCCAGTTTTCCAAAGCCAATATCCGACTGGAAAAGAACAGCACAGCACAAAAATGTACTTCATTTATGAAAATAGCTGGTTGAGAGTGTTCATAAACACTTGATAAGCTGTATGTTGGAAATAAGCACGAAAGCAAATAAGTGAGAAGTTATATCACTTAGTAAAGTAAAAACTCACATTTCTCAACTAGCCACACTAAGCTTGTAGCAGTGCATTGTGGGATGTATGTATGTGATGTTGCTTTAGAATGCCCAAAACACATTAACACATCAACATTCAGTGATTGTTTTGTTGGATCAGCTAGTTAACTCTGTTGGTGTTTGTATATGTAAACCAAGATTATATGAAGCTGAGAACATCAGATTAAATTAGCCAAAATAGTTCATAAGTGAGCACATATGGGCAGAGGATTTGTAGAATATTTTGAGTGACAGGTGTTTCAGTTGTGCTGATATCTGCTGAGCCCTCTTCAGGGTTCTGTGGGCCCAGATCCCATGTGGACAGACTGCTGTGTGAAACAGTTTTTGATGCCTACAGATGTTGCCAAAGAATGCAGCCCTTTTGACATTTAAAGCTTGTGTGTGTGTGTCTCTGTTTGTGTTTCGAAACATTGTCACTAACCAACGAGGCTCTTCTGGATGTGATTGAGAGGGACTTTCCATCTGTGGCTTCTTCAGAAACGTTGGTGGGAGACGAATATCCATGGGCAGAGACATCCTCCTAGTCACATCCTGACACACACACACACACACACACACACACACACACACAACTTCAAAAGCTGTCAGCTAATAGCGTACAGCTAGCAAACTCATTAAAACTGAAACATATATTTGTTTATATATATGTGCAATAAAACTAGCTAGTGGTTCTCATAAAACGAGTGAATAAAAAGTCTTCCTCCTCACGCTCTGCTGACAGGTCTGTGGGGATAAAACCGGGGTCTGTGGTGCATATAAAAGGTGTGTGATGGCAGAAAGAACTTGTTGGCTTTGAAAATGGGAGAGGACATTCATTTCCGTTTTCCACCTCTGGATTCATGGTCACTGAATAGGAAGGCTGACAGGCTTCATTTAATGATGCCTCTCTCCTTCACCCAACACAGAATCACATGGATGATTATGGTGAAAAAGAGCAGAAGATGATCCGAGACGTGACCTCCAGAGGTTCTGATTACCTGAGTGAAACCCAGCTGACATGCTTTATGTTCAATTTGCTTTTTTATAGCAGGTAAAATACAGCATTTCCACAGTATTGTTTGTGAGCGGAACTATATTTGTAACAGTGTAACAGACCCAGCAGAGACAATATTTACATTTAAAAATGTTAAAAATTATCAGTTTGTGTTAATGTGGCAGCTTTCAGCAGTCAGACGATCTTGGTGTTAGTACTGGGTTTGAATTGATCTTCTTTCACCCTAAAACATAAAGAGATTATAAGACACAAAGCACTTGATAACAGCATTACCCTTCACATACTCATCTCCTAGTTAAAGTCCATTGTATTGAAATGAAAAAATCTATATAAGGTATATTTCTACTTAATTTCTGTATTACTTAAATTCCGCAGATTTTGAAGACACAATCAAATAAAAATTGCAGCTGTAGTTTTGTTCATATCTGTTAGGTTTGAGGCTGTATATATCCTTCTTTATTCCTTGACAAACTGACTTACCAGATATACACATTTTCAAATTGCCATACCAGAAAAACAGGCTAAATTCAACAAATTCATCAAATTCATATGCCTGAGGTTTCAAAACATAATCGCCAGGAACTGACACCCACACTGCTCTATAACACCTGTAAAAATAAATAAGCTACAACATACAGATACGTTTCAGTCTGATGGTAAAGCAGCAGCTGAGCATTCTGAGGGTTCCACACTAGTGACAAGCTACAAGTGTGATCATGTGAAGCCATTGATTTGTTTTAAATGTACGTACACTGTGCTCATGTTTTTAATCATTCAAATAATTTCAAAGGTAACTTGACAGTGGTTCATTAGGGTTAAATACTTAAACAAAAAGCAATATAAACTTAAAAATAAAGAAAAATCAAATCATTTTAGAACACACCCCAGGAACACTTGTTCAGAAAAGATATTTAGCTTGCATTTGATCTGGCAAAGATCTGTTGTATAAACTGCTTAGACTAGTCTTAGTCATTTAGTCCTGTAAGTAATTTAAATGATTTCTTTAAGACTGTTACATAAAATCTTGATTGGTATAATTTGAATCTGAAAAGTAAGACTGCCCTAAGTAACTGCTAGTTGGTAAGACTAGTTCTTGAGACACAGTGGCTTAATAATGTTTATGTAAGTGGTTCCTTGTCTTTATCATAGAGAACATGAACTGTTACTCACCTCCATGGAGAACCAGCGATGTTGGACCTTGTTACAGTACTGGGGTTGAGTGGGAGACTGTGCCGGGGTTTCTGGTGCCACTGGACTGGGTTGCAGGCTGTGTAGGCCCAGGCTGTGAGGTGACATCACAGCCCTTTCACTTAACTGATTTAAACCTGCTCCTGTAGTTTTAGGATCGAGTGATCACAAACAAAGCCTTTAGGCTGCTGTCCCTCTTTCATTACTAATTAAATTTTAGGGTTAACTATGGCATTCATTCGTTGGTAAGTGTTATTTAAGGGTGTCAACAAGCTTTTGTTGCTCTTGAGTGTGAAGAGCTGTAGATGTCCCGCCACTTTTCTGATTAGCCTGCTAACTCAGTAACCGTGGGGTCAGTTATGGCATATGCTGATGACGGAAGCAGATCATTAATCAAGCCAACCGCAGCTTCCTGACCGATCGCAAGTATCATGCGGAGTTTTATTCATTTATGTTGTGTGTCAATCTAGCCACCCCAATTAATAATGCTTGTGTCAACAGATTGTCACTGCAAATCCAATAATGCTGCT
Source organism: Chromobotia macracanthus (assembly GCA_036877525.1). Taxonomy (NCBI): domain Eukaryota; kingdom Metazoa; phylum Chordata; class Actinopteri; order Cypriniformes; family Botiidae; genus Chromobotia; species Chromobotia macracanthus. The sequence goes on from JAZGTH010000008.1 coordinate 14,075,407, forward strand.
CTACAGCACGTCTGATAGGACCCACCGATGCAACGTTTGACCTTGTCAGTGAGCGCGCAGCAGATGCCCGCAGCAGCCTGCCATTATCATTGCCAAAGTCAAAATGCCTTTTCTGCTCTATCAGTTTAATTTGGATGAAGGGGCTTGAAGGACCTCTGGAGGTGTCAGGTGGGCCTGGTCCATTTCACAGCACTGTAGTGGCCTAATTGAGATCCACCTTTTTATCGGGCAGAGCCGCTGATGAATGAGAATAGCCTGCCCGCGTCATCTGTTTTCATTTGTGCCGTCTTCATCCTCTCCAGACCACAGAAATCTTTATCTCGGCGCAGAGAAGCACTACATCTGGCGGAGGGCCGTCTGCACTTCTGTACTGTACCCTGTACTTAACCTGAGATCACCTCATCTGAGACCACAGCTGTTTTGCGCCTCCTTGTTATGCCTAGATGATCAAGCCAAAGACAGTCACAACATGTACAAATAGGCTGTAATGCTGCCCATCTAATATCATATCTGAATTCCTTCAGGTGTGTCCAGGATAATACTGAGCACAAAAGCACAGGGTGACGGATGTAATCATCCCTGGCATTTGCTGTTGTCCCGAGTTTGCGCAGGGATCAGAAACCCTCCCTTTCTGATAGGTGGGGTGTATCAGAGGGAACTGAGCCCTGACACCCGGAGCAGGCGGGGAAGACAGGTTCAAAAATTAGAACCTGAATCACTTGAGTGACCCAGACCCCCATCGAACATCAAAGCCCATCTCATCTGATCTAGAGTGGCAAACAAACTGACCCGCAACATCACAGACTTACCGTATCTCTCTGTTTGGGCTAGCTGCATGTGATGAAAGGAGATGTCCACCTGCACCGACATGAACCACCATGATAGCCCAAACCATCACGACACACGGATGCTGGATTTTAACTACAGAATACTGCAGGAGAGATGTGAAGCTTTTAAATCATCACAGCCACACAAGGACTCTGATATGACCAGTTGTGCTGAGCACTGAACAGAGGCACAGACAGTGCTCTGAGGTCACAGACAGAGCTGTGAGGTCACAAACAGGAAATGACAAATGCTGCAGCATATGTTTCATTGTAAAGGCATCTTGTGAAAAGTGAGATGGTCTTTAATTTAGACATGTCTAAATTAACTTGTTTCCTGTTCAGAGAATGAGTGAGAAGTTTTAAACTGTATCACCTAACAGCGTTTCAATCCTGTGATATTTGATGTTTTAGGTAATAAATGCAATTTACGTTTGTATGTTCAAAGACTCAAAGATTTTTGGGTAATTCTTTTCAATGGAAAAACTTTAGCAATAGGATTATAATGGTAGAGCTGTACTAAAACAGACCCTGAAGGCCTTTCATTTTCTTAGTGTCACCCAGTGCAGCACTGGGTTCTCCTCTCTATGTTCCAACTGTAGCTTGATTTCTGATTGGAGAATGCCAAGGAACCAATCACCAGTGTTTGTACACAGAGACATTTTTAATGATGTGTAAACATGATTTTAAACAGACCAAGTCGTCCACCAATCAGTGTTGCTGCGTGCAAACTAACTCCACAATCTCAAACTACTGTCTCAAACAATCTCAAAACATTTGAAGATTTTGCAAGAAAGTTATTAATTGAAAATGTATTGTTTTATACTGTACTAATGGTTTTAGTCTAAAGTCTTTTTTGCCTATTTTTATACACATAAATGAGTTTGTTATTTTGTTACTTAGAACTTTATATTGAAGTTTTTTGAATGTTTAAGTAAAAAGTATTTGTAGAAAAGTAGCCTGGAACAGTGAACCTGTATTACATTTGTAACTGAGTAAACCAGGCTTTAAACTCTATTGTATTGTAAGATATAAAGGTACTTTCTGTTCCCTCATTCAGTACTCTTCTTGTTCATTTTAGAAATGTTTTCTCTGCTCTTCTTCCTCTCTGGTGTTTGGCAGCATGAATCTCAAACTCGGCTCTGATTTTAAATGCGTGCTGCCATTTAATTGCATGTTGCTATGACGACACGGACCCTTAACAAAGGCAATGGTGGGATTCAGATAAGGAGAGAGAGCTGTTCTGTCTTTCATCTCATTCTGATTCTGAATTTTTATATCATATCCTGCTCTCCGGTAGATCTGAAATTTAATAGCAGGTTTCCCATGCTGCCTCAGACGCTTGTTTTCTCTCTCATGCTCTTCCCTTCCTCTCATTCCTGCCTTGATTTAATTGCATTTTACATTCACACCTGCTGCAGGAATGCAGCAGGGGATGGTTTCACACTGCAGGCGAGTTTTGTGTGCTGGATTTGTTAGCAGAGGTAAATGTCATCTGCCTGCACACTCAAATTAAAGGGACAGTTCACCACAGGTTTGGAACAACAAGGGGGTGAGTGAACAAATTTCAGTTTTGGGTAAACCGTCCCTTTAAAAAAAAGACAGGTAAACAGAACATTAAAGAAATTAATATCATTCTCTCAAATCAGTATTCTGTATTCAGAGCAATGGCTGTATAGTCATCTTAAACACAGCACAAAAACACTGCGAATGAAAGGGAGAGAGACAGACACAGAGAGAGAGACAGAATGGTTGAGGGTTTCTCTCCCTGCAGGCCACACAGTGAGATCTGATTAGATTAGCGACGCTCTTCACAGTGGTCTCAGAACCGAATGGGGCTAAACATTCCAGAAAAGGAAAATCTATTTCAGGAGGAGCAGGCACCAAAACCAGGGTTAATATTAAATGACAAATAGGACTGTTTCGCGGCCAGCTACAGTGAACCACTGTGTTTACACAAGAACAGTCTGGGCCTTTTTAAAGAGATGCTTTGATTCATGCCAAGAGAAGGATCACGCTGGGTGAGAGGAAATGTCTGATGGAGTTCTTAGCAGGAGAAGCGTGGAGTCTGCACACTGACTGGATAACAAGACTCTTTATCCAGTTTCCCCTGTGAGAAAGCTCATTTCAGTGGCTTTCAATCGATGTAACTCTGGTCTGTTCTCATATGCGACTGGGTTCCATTTGAGATGGTGTTTGTGTCTTGTAGCAGTGCCAGATGGAGCTTCTGATGATCTTCAGAATCATAGAGAGCGTTCTAAAGGAGAATCTATGAAGCCCCTTGGATCTAAATTCTGTGTGTGCAAAGAGTCGTTTGCTTTATATTACAGGTAATATCTTTTTCCTCCTGTGGCAGTTTTTAAATAAGCCATTCATTGATTTCTGGAATGCTGGGAATGCTGTGGCTCTGGTGGCAGATCTGGTGGGCGAGTGTTTGATCATCATTTCTGCAATTCCATTTCATGATTATTTATTATTTCTTTAAAATTATATATTAATTTATATATTAAATAAAATTATATTATAATTTCTTTTAAATTATTCTTTTTAAAATTATTATTTTTTTGGTGTGCTCATTACTCCAGAGAATTTGTTGCATGTATCATGACAACACAGGCTGGCACAGACAGTGTAAACAGCCACAAAAATTTCAGTCTGTGGCAAAGGGCAAGAATTTCTGTCAAAATCGATTCTGTTTCTTTCTACTACGTTAACTGTCTTATTTTGAATCTTATTTTGATGATGTCACACTCTACAGCTATCCCACCCAATTTTTTTTTTTTGATTGTTTTATGTGACCTATTCATGCCTGACATTATGAAGGTAAAGGGGTTGTGAATGCTGTGTCATGTTTTTACACAGCCAGTAAAAACTATAACCTTATTTATCTTCTCTTTGTTTGAGCTGGATTTGATAATCGAAATATAATCACCCCACAGGGTCAAATAAAAAAGAGTGATTGTTCTCCTGAAGTAAATTTCATCTAAATCCAGCAGTGAAGTGAGCAGAAGAAAACAAGTTCCTCTGAATGAGTATGGTTGGAGATTCCAGTACAGGTTCATTCTGATTAGTGATGCTCTGTGTTGGAGTGTCTCATGCACACTGTGTTCAGTCAGAGACAGTTAACAGGTAAAGCTTCATTATCAAGCCATGATGTCATTTTAGTACACTGTGTGAGGTTGATATATTATCACAGACTGAGAGATTTCACAGTGAATGTGACTAGTGAGTTTAGTCAACCTCCTTCTCAAAGACAGAAGCAGAACAAACACAGCCTTTGAATAAATATCCCCATGACCTTCAGAGATATTATCATTTGTTATTTGGATATATCATAGATAAAAGTGAATTTCTCTAAAGGTAGCATCACTGAATAAAAACACCTGCATAAACAGATGATACTAAATGTGTCAGTGTTAGAACAGAATTAGGCCTTTGCAGTGTAAATATAGCCATACTGATTACCTTTCTCATATGTCTTATTACGCAGTGAGAACATGAGGAGAACTCACCCTGTGCTCAGCATCTGCTCTTTCATCTGCCTCGCAGCCACAGATCGCCGGCGCCGGCTGCTGATTTCACAACAAACACAGATTTGCAGACGAATGAAAAAGACAACAAATGCATCTGCTGGCATTTGAATTATACAACTTCAACAGTCACTAAAGGAGCTTTAAATTGATTCTCATTTTATGTGAAGGAACAAAAGAGATGAAAGACAGAAGCTTTCCTGTGAAAACAGATGATCACTCTTTCATTATCGCTGTATATCTTCATTGAGAGAACAAAATCTTTCACTGCTCATTCTGGAGACAATAAAAACTGGCATGGCATTTTGCTTTTTTTCTACCAAAAATCTCTTCCGTCTCGGTCAGAATAAGCGCTATGTTTAATCTGATGCAAATTTATAAAGGCCAGAGCTGGAAGTTTTTACTGGTCCATTTTGAAGCTTGTTTTGGCAACTTACCACTTAGACAGATAGAGACCGTCTGACTGACCTGTAAAGCCGTTAACCTTTCCCATCTGTTTTCTTTTATTTGTTTAGGTGCAGGTTTATCTACAATAATTGATGTCACAGTAATAGACTGGCATGGAAAATTACAGAGTTGTAAAAATGACAGTGTGTGGAGGTTGCAATAAGCTGTGGCTGTGTCATCTGGGTTTAAGACTGATGATCAGCCGTCATAACATTAAAACCATGCCTTTTGGATGTACTGGAAATTTGTGGAAAGATGTTTTTTAATGTTTCATCAGCTGAATGTTCAGCAGAAAGTTACACAACAGTACAGCTTATAAAATGAACTATGCATCCACCCCCTCACAGCCTGATTTTCCTTTAGTTCAATATAGCATGTGGCTGTAATATAGAAAAGTTAGGATTCTCCAAAAAACCTTTTGGAAACTCTTGTGTTTGTTATGCACTGATACATCCACTCATCTATAGGGTGACACTTTACACTTAGCCTGGACTGTTCTGTTTAGCCTAGTTTATGTGTTGGCAGTGGTCTTCTCATTACACTGATAGAAGCTCAGAATAGTCCACACAAACGCCTCAAGTGCCTTTACACCAAGATAATTATGGCTGTTGTAATGCTAATTATGTTTTTTGTAGATTGTTTGTTTGCAATTTTTTCCACTTTTATCTATTGGAAGACAAAGCGACACCTCAGGACATGTTGAGGTGTTTATTTTCCTTTGTAGAAAGTTTATCGCATTGCGTTTTGAAAACTGAACAGATGTGAAACTTGGAAGTGGGTGCTCATGGCACTTGGTTAACAACCAAAATGAAGTCACTATTCTGTGAAGTGTCTCTGTGGGGTTACACTGAGTAAATGATGTACTCTGGACTCTAACATCAGTTCTGAGTGCATGCTGCTTTCTGGGAAATAAACTCCGTTACTTCTAGTTTGGCTTCATCCCTCTATTTCATCATCGCTACTGTCACGTCACACTTTCTCTGTAACATACTTTACACCTCTCTCTGTAACACGTGTTGGCGTATGCCTTACAGCAATAAACATTTGTTGAGCTTTCTTTCTTGTCCTAGACCATGTCTAAATTTCATAAGCCATGTTTCCTGTAGTTTTCTGTCAACTGAAAGATTTTGCAAAGGCATATTATGCTGTATTAATGCTGACTTGAGCTATCAACACATATGCAACAGTACAATATAATGATAAATGTACTTTTGCCTTTAAATATGTGCTTCACTATTAGCCATTTAAAAGAAAACAACAAAAGGAAACATTACAGTTCTGAAGTGTCTGTCTGAATCGTTTTAGTGATGTAGCATCTCGCTAAAGGCTTCACAGTGTATTCTCCATTTGAAATTGATTCATGAGGGGATCCAATCTGTGTGCAGGAATACAAATTCAGGCTTTTAGCTGCTGTCAATAGAGTGCCAGACTCATCTGAGGAGAGCTGCTTTATTACAAAAAGAATAAACCCAGACACTTAATTCTTCAAACCTGTCATGACTTGTTGTGGGATTATTAACAAACGCGTGAGATTAGGAGTGAAGGAATGCATTAATGATGTGTTTGTTGTTATTTGTAAAATGCTTTACTGTGAGGCAGTACATGGTGCAGAGTTTATATTTGGCCTGGACCAGCTCACTCAAAGGTTTCTCTTCCAGATCTCAGCAGGCATGATGGATTTTTTTAATGTTTCACTTATGTACCGGCTTTGTCAGTGGTTTGTTTTATTCAAAATCAGACACAAATATTAAACATATTATGTCAACAATTGTAGATTTGTGTCTATTTTTCTTTTGAAAGAAGATGTTTATGATAAATGGTTGATGATTTCTGATTGCAGACTGTGGCATCTTGTCAAATGTGTGCTCAGTGTGTGAGATGATTGAGATCTCGTATGAAACTTGTGAGATCAGTGAAATCTTTGGGTCAGGAGAAAGATCTCAACATTAAAACAACACCCACAGCCTTGTTTTTCTGTGCCATTTTACTGTGTGATCTGAATGAAAGAGAATGTTGGATGGACTGTGAAAAGCAGGTGGTGCTGGACCTGTATGGCAGTGGTCTGTGAAGTTCTCCTCCTCAGCTGATGTTTGTGAAGTGTGTGTGAAGGCTGACAATTGTCAAATCTGTTGTGTTTTCTTAAATGATTTTTTGCATGATTATGAAGACAAACGTTTTTTCTTTAATAGAATGGTGCAGCATAAATCATTCAGAGCATGAGCAGAAACATGTATTAAGAAAACAATGTCAGATTAGAGATTATGTTGACTTTTCTAAATGATAGTCTAGTGATATTTCTTGGACCATAACCTCTGTGCAGGTGTTCTTTCATGGACATATTTACTATGTTTTATTGCTCCAAGCACTCCTATTTACAGAGAAATATGCACCATATTCCCAAAAGTCCACACACAAGTGTACACACACACTTTGACTCAGAGCCCAAAAACTCCTGCCCCGCTGCCACACCATGCACTTATAAACCCCACCAAACCCATCACCCCCTTTTCAGAACCCACAAAACACACCTCTCCTCTGTACCGGCTGCCGTCCAGCAACATCTGCTGCGGGTGGTGCTGACATTAGTAGCTGGACCACTATGGGAGCAGGTGGATGGGTAGACTGTGGCTCTGAGTCAGTGTCAGGGGCAAAACTGTGAGCAGAATTTTAATAAATCTTAATCTCCATGTGTGGCCGCTGTCCTCTGCTCCTTTCACCCAGTCTCACTCAGTGAAAAGCAGATGACACACGCCGAACGTCCACATGTGTCTATCTGAGCCCGTCTCCACCACCCCTGCTGCCCTCACACACATACATTCACCTGACAGAGAGCATTTGTCAATCTTGGGAGAAATCTGAAGGTCTAAAAGCTAGTAAGCTAGTCACATCCTGTATTAGGAGCAGCTCCTCTGAGCTCTTTTACTGCCTTTTTACAGAAAGCTCAGCTGCCACTCAAGTGTAAGTCAGTGTGTTGAGACCTGTCTCATCCAGAGCCAGTCGATGTGACTTAATGCTGATTCATGAAGCCCTTCTGCATGGCGCGACTAAAATCAATTTACTAACCACAGCTTCTGCCAAAATACTGTAATATGTTATGCTCTAATATGCAGAGTTAGAGGTCTGCAAAACAGAATTACACATCCTACAAAGTTTGTTATGGAAATAAATGATACCTCACATTATGTGGCTTACTGAGGTGAGGTATGTCCTATACTTACAATGAAGGGAGAACCCAAGCCATATAAGGCCAGAATATCACAGACTTAAATATACTCTGCTTGAGAATGAGTGCTACTATAAATAGTCTAAGAAACTTTCTAAGTGTGAGTCTGCTAATGACTTAGTCTGTTAATTTCACCTTACTCTCTCTTCACTGTCTGTACAAACGCTACAGTACTGAGGTGAAAACTGTTTTGTTCGTTCCTGTGAGCCATAAGCATGTCATAATCACTTCTGATCTGATGTATGTTCAACAGAAAAATGTAAATGTGTTGGACAATTTCATATTTCTTTCTCTACTTTTTACTTACACAGACAGAAAGCAGTTGAAAAATGAAGAGCAAAGGATGTGAATTATGTGTGCAACTGATGCTTAGTCTGTGTGTTTTATCATTCTTGTGCTTCCTCAGACGATTATGGGAAACTCATACAGTATGCTATGATTTAAAATGAGCACATGCTGGTAAACACAATTTAATGATAGCAGTCTAAAACAAACTTAATCCAGATCCTGTCTCTCCTTTAGTAGGGAGAAACTCCCAGGAGTTTCTCCCTACTAAAGTTTAACTTTAAATTGTACAGTAAATTCCTCTGTTGAAAACTCAGCCGAACACTTTCTACAGAGCAGAGACAGAAAAACAAACTGCTCCACTGCCATTGTCTGGATAACAAAGAGACAGAGTGTGTCAAACTCCCATATAGCTGCCACACGATAACCGCTGAGAGTGTGTGTATGTGTGTGTTGCTGAAGGTCACACAGTCTATCACACCAGTAAAGTATATGTTTCTTTTCTGCACCTGATTCCGTCAAATACACACACACACACACATATATATATATATATATTTCTAATTCTGATGTTTTTGTTTGATCATTTGATCATTGCAGAGGCAGTTCTATACTGTCAAAGATCTCAGAAGAGTGAGGAGTGCACTCCACTCATCCTGTGTGAGGCATTCTTTAAGATGGACAAGAAAAGGAGGTGGAAAAGAAGATAGGATCACAAATATTGTCAGGAAGTTGGTTTCCTGGCTTAGTTTATCAGAGAGAGAGAGAGAGTGAGAGAGAGAGCGAGAGTGAGAGAGAGAGAGAGTGAGAGAGAGAGAGAGAGAGAGAGAGAGAGAGAGTGAGAGAGAGAGAGAGAGAGAGAGAGTGAGAGTGAGAGAGAGAGAGAGAGACAGAGAGAGAGAGAGAGAGAGTGAGAGTGAGTGAGTGAGAAGAGAGAGAGTGAGAGTGAGTAGAGAGAGAGAGAGAGACAGAGAGAGAGAGAGAGAGAGTGAGACAGAGAGAGAGAGAGAGAGAGAGAGAGAGAGAGAGAGAGAGTGAGAGAGAGAGAGAGAGAGAGAGAGAGAGAGAGAGAGAGAGAGAGAGAGAGAGAGAGAGAGAGATAGAGTGAGAGTGAGTGAGTGAGTGAGTGAGAGAGAGTGAGAGTGAGTGAGAGAGAGAGAGAGAGAGAGAGAGAGAGAGAGAGTGAGAGTGAGAGAGAGACAGAGAGTGAGAGAGAGAGTGAGTGAGTGAGAGTGAGTGAGAGTGAGTGAGAGAGAGTGAGAGTGAGTGACACACACACACATATATATATATATATATTTCTAATTCTGATGTTTTTGTTTGATCATTTGATCATTGCAGAGGCAGTTCTATACTGTCAAAGATCTCAGAAGAGTGAGGAGTGCACTCCACTCATCCTGTGTGAGGCATTCTTTAAGATGGACAAGAAAAGGAGGTGGAAAAGAAGATAGGATCACAAATATTGTCAGGAAGTTGGTTTCCTGGCTTAGTTTATCAGAGAGAGAGAGTGAGAGAGAGAGAGAGAGAGAGAGTGAGAGTGAGAGAGAGAGTGAGAGAGAGTGAGTGAGAGTGAGTGAGAGAGAGTGAGAGTGAGAGAGAGAGAGAGAGTGAGTGAGTGAGAGAGAGAGTGAGTGAGAGAGAGAGAGAGAGAGAGAGAGAGAGAGAGAGAGAGAGAGAGAAAGCTAAACAAGGCGAGAGCAACAGATACATGTTTAAAAGACCGAGTGTCCATTCAAAGTCAATTCCCCGTGACGCGTGACGCGTGACGCGTGGAAGTGAAAACGCGATGCATGAATGAAGCGACTGGAGCAGAAAGAGAAATAACGCGACGGAAAGCCCTTCCACGAAGAAGCAGTAACGCAGCGAAAGCGCTGATCTGAGGTCAGTGTCATCTGTACGCACTGTACGTGTGTGCGAAGCGACTATCAACGTACCGTCACTGTCTGCCTGTAATGTTATGACACCTTGTGATGCGGTCATATGGGTCATATGCACATAAACAGCACTGTGCATTCTGTGTTGTATTACATACAGAACACAAGCCCTGATTTGCAGCCTGTTGTTCTGTATGTGGATAAGTGTGATATGAAGGTGAGGAGGGTGATGAAGAGAGGGATGCTGGGATAGATCGTCTGTCAAGGGTTAGAAATGGCGGTCGGTGTGAAGACTTCATGATTGACAGCGAGCTTGATTCCTGCTCTTCTGTGCACTACACGTCTTCAGTCTGCCGGACGTGCTGGTTTTGAGGGAGATGCTGAATCTTGAACTGTATATTCAGACAGTGTTTGTTCAGGTTACTCATTAGAGTGTTTAAACCCAGCACACGACACATGGAGCTTTTCCATTATAAACCAACTCCCACTGTTTGCTATGAGTGTCATACTCGCACTCAACTGAGGACATCCAGGCACAGCGTGTGTGTGTCTATACATTAATTGATTCTAGAAAAATGGACGATGTGCCACAATGTGGTGTTGAGAAGTATTGTGCTGCCAGATTGTTTGCCAGTGTTCATCTGCCTTCACCGATGGTTGTTCTAGCAAAGTACTGCCCACAGGAAGACAGGAAGAGACTGTTTGATATGTCAAATGACCAAACCATCTGAAAAGGATTTTATCACAATTGTACCACAAACTTTGTCATGATATTAAAAATTCATAATATGGTTTGGAATCTCTGTGAATGCCTTTTCAGAAGATGCATGCAAACAGCATACAAATTATGTTGAAATACATTGTCCTGCCCCAGTGAAATGCAGAGATAAAAAACAAGATTAGCTCAAAGTTTAGTTTTCATGATTTTGTCATATCAGTTTGGTGGCACTCATTGGTGGCCACCTTCTGCTTGTAAACACAAAGCCAGACAGGCTGATAAGAAACCCGTTCACTCTGAGGAACCCAAGCAGATTGTGAATGGCCATTTCAGCCAGCACTTACAGGAGTTTGGATTGAGACTCAAAGTGTTGTTTTAGACACTGTGCACACTTGTGTGACTGAACATGAGCGTGTTGAAGTACACTATTCGATGCCCTTTCAGAAGCGTTTGGTTTAGGGTACGTTCTGCCCCAAGCTCGCAGTGTGTGTGTCATCAGTGAATGAAAAGCCTGTCTCATTGGAAACGTGAGGGGAGATCATGTCGAATCTCTAGCAAGCTCGGCATCAATTATACAAGTGACACCAGCACACACACGTCTCTCTGTCTTTCCCTTAGCACACATAGCTTACTTGAACGTGAGTCTTCCATCTTCATTTACAGTTGAAATGTAGAGCATCAGGACTGTCAGAGGAAGGGAACTGTCACGCTTGTTTACACGCAGTCTCGTCCTGCTGAGTTCTTCTGTTGTGTCAAAGCAAATACACACTATTGCAGCTTCACAACTCCTGTCACCCAATTAGCTTTAAATGATTGTAGCAGGCAAAATGTACCAGTGGTGAATATTAGGGAGACGGGTGAACAAATAAGTGTCTCTCTCTCTCAGGTGCAATCTAATTCAGTCCCTCACCTGTTTTCTCTTTAAGGTTCCCCTCAGGTTCCCACAATGCTTTTCAAATGAATAGCTTGTCCTGATAAGGACTGTTTGTTTGTCTGCTGTAATCTGTTTAATATCCATTAGGGTCTGGAGTGAGGTGCTTGACATCTAAATGTAATGTGACAAAAACACCTTGACGTGGAGTTTGTTTTCTCCCTGTGTTCATTCCTTCCTCTTGTTTAGGGCCAACACAAGTGTCTGTCTTTCTTAAGGCAGTTAATTGTGTCTCTGGTGGTGGGGCTGTAGCTTTGGCTGTCTGGCTGCTGATACAGTATTGATTTGCTGTGTATAAGGAGTGTGGAAGAGGTTAGAAGGGGATAAAAGGAATTCGTTATTTGTACCTGCTTCTACCTGTGGCACAATAACAGTGTGAGAGGACTAAAGTGTTGACCATTAACTAGCTTATAGACTGTAGTTAAAGAACAATGTTTAGTTCCTTTTTTAGGATAAACGTCACTAAATTAGATTTCTTTGAAAAAACATGACAATTTTTGAAGTAACTGTTATCTGGATTTAAAGATGTTTAGAGATTGTTATTAAACGAGCAAATACTATATACATTTCATCTTTAGATATGGCAGAAGTTTTTCCTTTAGTGTAAATTTTTGGACAATTTTCACCTATTTTATTGTCTGGCAGGCAGATATCACATTGCTAAGAAAAGTAATTTCCTTGACAAGACCCTTAACGAAACGTTTCCCCACAGGCCACTCATTAAAACTCATGAAGGGCTTTGCTTCAGACTTTGTTACATGTGTAGATGCTTCTAGACCAACAGAGAACACAGAAAACATTTTTTCCATCAATAAGAAGTGTTATGCACCAGACTTTAGGACTTGATTTTTACAAATCTTTAATGTTAAGTTAACACCATGAGATATTGATCATGAGACACATCATATGATCAATACGTCTGCACAGCAGGGTGCCAAGGGACATGATGGCATTGATGGTTATTTATTTGTTTAAGTGTTGTTTTTGGGTCAGTCACAGTTAGTGTTTGTGTGGCTGACATTAATGAAGAAAAAACTATTTGCCAGCACATTATTTGATTGAGATTAGTAGTGATCGGTGGCATTTATCTAAGCTGTGAGTCAAGGAACAGTGTGACACTGGTGTTCCTATGGTGATGAAATGATCTTACAGAGCCCTTAGATCAAGAGTAGCAAGAGACTCTGGTGTCAGTACAACATTTTAAACTTGTAAAAGAGCAACTTGTTTTAGCACAAATGTCATAGCAGGGTTTTAATACAGATGACAGCTGCAGGTCCATTAAGAGCAGCGTTTGATATACTGATGGGGCAATGTTAGTCATAGCACACACTGGGTAATGGTGACAGCTGCATTTAAATACAGTCGTTCAGTGTGTACACAATGCAGGAGTCACTTCCAAAAGCACAATGACTTCTCATAGTGATGCGCATAGCAGTGTTTGGATCTTTTGGTTTTTAGCAAGAAATGTGACATTTTGGCTGTTTTGAGTAACTAAATAAATATTACTGGAGATGTTTGTGTCCAGCAGTTGAACAGCCATTGACAGAGCTGGTTATAGTAGTTAAGCTGCTTTTTTAAACATTGTGATTTCTCTCTACTATAATGCAGGATCACAGGAATGATGGGAGAAACTATTCTGATAAAAACAGAGGTGTCAGAGTTCAAAGAGTATGATATTACCACATAACTATAGTCTGTGACAACAGAATGCAATGAAATGCTCAGAAGAGGTGTGTAGTTCAGCTGTAGTGTGCACAGAGCCATAATGACTGAACTGTATTTCCTGATGCATATCTTTCCATGCATGTTGGTAAGTCTCAGTTCATAAGCATGTAAAGCTTATGTATACAAGCTTATATATATATATATATATATATATATATATATATATAACACACACACACACACACACACACACACACAACACACACACACACACACACACACACACACACACATTTGGCTCTGTCTGATCTTTCAGTTTCAGTATTTTATGTCCCTGTTAGAATTCCCAAGTTAGAATCACAAAAATGCACTACTGCCTCCAGTGTGGCTAACACCTGTAGAAATTACTTGACAGAACCAATTTAATGTTTTTATCCAGCCACGTGCATCCAGATGTCTCTTGAGAGCCATTTGTCGTGATATTAGAACACAGCCCCTCCCACCCCCCAATTTATTTTTCATAAATGAAAATGAAATATGCATTTTCCAGTGTCATTCTGACACACAAACCTGAAGAACACATTTGACAGCTTCTGTTACTTGTGAAGGCAATATAAAGCAGATGCTTGTGTAGCTACACAGTTTAACACTATCAGCTTCAGCAAAGTTTAGCAAGCACAAGACGCAGGTAATTTAAAGGGATAGTTCACCCAAGAATGAAAATGGTCGTGTCGCTCACACTTGTATGACTTTCCTCCACTGAAGAGAAAGGAAGAATCTGAATGTAACCCTGCTCTTTCTGTGCATGTGTGGAGAGTAAATGTGTTCAAGGCTGTCACAGTAATGCAGGAGAAAATGTACATTTTGGTCTCAGCTAAATTCAGTTGTTAGTGTCCCTTTAAGCTGTGGCTGTATTATTGTATATTATGTACATAATTTTGCATTAAACATTATTAAAAGTAATGCATAGAAGTAATGCAATAAGTGACATACTTAAGTGACAAGTTTCATATATTCCTACTAACTAACTTTTTGTGTAATTATTCTGTTCCTGTAGCTCAGTTGATGGAGCATTGTGTTAGCAGCACAGAGGCTTCAGTTCCCAGGGAACACAGTACTGATAAAACAGGCACTGTAAGTCACTTTGGATAAAAGCCTCTGTCAAATATGTAAATATAATAAACATTTTTCTTCATAGGTGCTGCATTACAAAGTTTTTGTCTCACCCATGTCTCACATTGTGCTCAGATGTGTGACGTCTGCAAGACTCAAAATCTGTCACCAGCTTCTTTCAAGCCGAGCGAACTGCAACAGCTTATTCACATCAGTTTCATTGCTCTAAACTGTCACTGTTAACAACTGTCTCATTTTGTTTAGGAAAACCACCTAAACCAAAAAGGTTTCTCTGTGAAACATAAAAACTCTCTTGCAGCTCCTGAGATACAAAAGAACAAACTTTGGGCAGTAATGTTTTCCTCTGGGATTGACCAACCAGCATCCAGCTATTTGTTTTCTAATTGGTTTCTTTATGGTGGTGTTATCTTCAAAATAGCTAGCATCAATTCACAAATCATCGCTACAGTTTTCTCGCATGTCTCCAGCTCATTGGAAAAGGCGAATCTTCATCTGGACGGCTGGGACACATCTGGAATGGGATTCTAATAAGCCTGTTGCTGCCATGGAAACAAGAGGAAAGCCACCCCACATGAGACCCCAAGGGGCACTGCAAGCTTCCTCTTCCATCTTTTGCCCACCCTGTGTGTCTCTCTCTCAGTGCCTCTGTCTTTCTTTTACACAGCGTGGCAAATGACCTAGTGCCTCTGACCCATTCAGAAGCAGGCGCCTGGCCAGCGAAGGGGGGCAGATAAGGGTGTGTAAAATTAGCTATGGCTGCCAGAAAAAGAGTGGAAAATGTGCGACCTAGTCCTCCATGAAAGAAACTTCACACAGACGCTTCTATTGCATTTTCCTGCTCTGTGCGCCGTGACTACCAGTCCTGCAGTCACGCATCCACAGGCAAAAAAGACGGGAGGAACGGTGGGCCACGTCTGCTATGTGCGCAGCTGTGGGCCAAGCGCACAAAGTGGCATGCATTATGGGATTGGGTGGCACCACATAGCAGAGATTTAGCCTTTTTTATTAGCTCCCTGCATTAAAAACAGATAGCAGTAGGCAGCAGCTCGGACTGCACATGCCCGATTCACCTGGTTACCTCCTGCACTTGGTTGCATTCATGCAGTGCATCTTCTAAAGGATTCACTGGCTTCTTCTGTTTCTTACTGCTGCCTTTCAAGTGACAGAAGGCTGATGAAAGTGGAGGAAAGAGAGAAGACAGCAGAGACAGGGAAAGAACAAGCAGAGGAGAGACAGAGTTGTGAAGTGAAAGAGTTTCCCTGGAGGGGGTGTCCCTGAGCCATGTGTGAAGTGATGCCCTGCGAGGTTCATGGGAAATTTACACATGGAGTATGAATGAGAAAATGCCCCTTGGCTCACAGTAAAGATGGGGGTTTAATATCTGACTAATACAAAAATAAGATGGTTCCTCCCAGGATGAGGAAGCCCAGCTCTGATTAAAGCAAAGATCTGTTTAATGATGGCTCTTTTGTTTTCTCTAACCTCTTTAACCGTATCCTGGAGGTCAAAGCCACAGATTGTTTTCACTTGCCGTTTTGTTCTTCTGAAAACTTCTTGTCCTCCTTTCATTTTCTGCAGCTTTGCAGGCAGTTCACAGCACTTGATTGTTCTCACTTCGTTGTCTCTGGTAGGTCCACCATTGTGATGTTCAGCACCAGTCTGCTAAAACAAATGAATAACAGAAGTTATCACTCCACCAGCAGGAAACAGCTCAAACTTTGAGTTGTGTTGTGAGAAGATGAACAAATGCTTGCTGAGAAAAATGACAAAGCTGAAGTGAGTCAGAGACCCTGGTGAATTCATTCAGTGGATCACAGGCATACATTTGACATGCTCAAGTGCCCTTCACTCAGAGGGGCTCATCACCGCCCTTACTGCCGCTGCAGTGTCTGGCGGTAAAGTGGAGATGATGTTCACGATTACATCAGCACGCAACTTCACAGCAGCCTGATGAAAGGGAATGCAGGGTAGCGCGCTGGTGTCTGCTCGGCTCTGTGATGTGTCCTTTCCAATAATCCTTAAGCGTAAACTTTGGGTGGCATCTCTGAACCATTAAGTTTTTTCCCTTTTCTAACTGTCTTCATCACAGAGCCATAGATCATGTCTGCGCTGGCTGGAAGAGGAACACAGATTCTGCAGCAAGCTTTTGTTTACTGTAAAAGAGTTGAGAAATTTCTGCATGTTCTCCTATCAGCCCATTTCTCATCAGCTGACTATACGGCTCTGATGCCTTCAGCTGCTGCAGATGACAACAAACCTAGTCCAGCTCAGTGCGCAACAACAACAACCCATCTGTGTGTCTGCGGGACTGAATAAATGTAAAATAGTTTCCTGTAAATAGTTATTCAGTCAGACAGGAGTGTGTCGTGTGTGAGCACACTGAATCCTATCCTAGTGTGAGAGAGACTAACAGAATAAAGTGGAACAGCCTCTTTAAGTGCTCAGCTTCAAGACCGATAGACAAGAGAGAGAGAGAGAGGACACCTGCTGGTCCACACTTCCCTCCCTCGCCCTTTTGTTCTCTTTTCTCTGTCTCTTCACCCCTGCATTAGAATTCAGCTTTTCTTGTGCCTCCTCTGACTGAGTGGGTTACTGCAGCGTGTCACAGTAAAAACAAGCAAATGATAATGAAGTGAACGTGTGGGAGAGGGAGGGGCTGAGGTTGAAGATGGGAGAGGATTCCGGTAAGCTGCTTCGCCTCTGAACACACGATACAGAAAGAAAGAGAGTAAGAGAGGTGGAATGGAGAGAAACGAGGCTGCCGTCTGAATCACCATTAAGTGAGTGTGGGTCAAAACGCCCTGCTGCGTTCCCTCTCCCTGTACTGTTGTCCAGTGGCAGACCCACCTCTCCAAATAAATCTATTCATCATATTCTCTTTCTGTCAGTATTTTCTCAGTTTCTCCCTTGTTCTTTTTCGAGATCTCCCACATGCCAATTCATTTTACCTCGGTCAAGGAAAACGAAATGATCATCCAGCTAGTTGTGAGAGGCAGAGATGACTGTTGGAGCAAGGAGAGCTGTGTCTGGACGTGGAGCAGAAAGACATCCAGCACCTGGAGAAAACTCAAAGGTGGGAAAAACACTCAGGAGAAGAGCACTGAAAACACACTGTTCAACCTGAAGAAGGATTTTGTGAATAAACAATAATTTCTGATCTTTTCTAAAATACATAACAGATGTTCCTCGGTTCAGCTTGTTCTCTTTGTTTAATCTGATTATTTGTTTCTTGCTCCCCCTCTGTCTTTGTGTTTGAGACATTTTGGGCACTTATTGTGAAGAATTCTCATTCTGGACGGTGGCTCAAAAGCACTTTTCAATCTAATGAATTATTTTCTGAGCTTCAGTTCTAATAGAGCTTCGTTTCTTCTTGCTCTCCTCCTTTTGAGACCAAAAAAAAGGAGCAGGAGACTCCACTGTAATAATGCTTAGGAGCAAGCTGGACCAGTCTGGACACCTGGAGCCATTTCCCCCCATACCAAATCACTTTATTATCTCTGAGAGGGGCACCAACCACCCAAGTCCTGGGCCTTAGTGATCCAGACGTGCTGGAGAGAAAGTAGAAGGGAGACGTCCAAGAAGATGAGAACAGAGGTTCTAATTTCAGAAGGAGAAATGGAATAGAACTCAGGATTCAGGCTCCTACCCTAATGAACCTGTCCTAACAAGAATACCACACAGTAAGGAGCAAGTTTCTTCTTGACACAGTAAGCTGAAGCTGCTCAAGAAGTGTGGTGAAGATGCACAGACAGTTAGAATGGATGAATTATCCCCACTAACCACACCCCCCCCACACCCCCACCCCCGGTGGTAGCTGAAAGATGTTGATCGATAATCCAGAGCTGTTTCATTAGTTCCCTGCACTGACTTCTATAGTGATTGACCGTCAAAATATCTCTCTCTCTCCCCTTCTCTTGCTTATTTCACTTTCGTTCATCAATTCTCAGTCTCTCCCCCTCCCTTCCTCTCTCTCTGTCTGCCTCATTGTCTCTGTGTGCAGCAGCAGTGCAGTTGGAAGCCAGTGTGTTCTATCGCTCGCCCGATACCAGAAGGCAGAGGTGAGTCCCATCCAATGCATCCCAACTGTCTCTGAACATCAACATCTGCTGTTGTGTGTCCATGTGTCTTGGGGTGTGTTATTGTTTAAGCCTTGTGTGATTGTGTCTTTTCATTGTTTAGAGGTAAGTGTGAGGATTTGCTGCTGTGTGCAGTTCTGGTTTGGGATGGAGGTTTTACACTGGTGAGCAGGTGCAGTTTTGGGTTGGTTACTAGAGTGTGTGTGTGTGTGTCTGATTGTGATGCTTTGCCACTGTTGGAGTGTTGCTGTGGTTGCCTCATCTCCAGCTTCAGTTTACAAAGAATCCTCAGAGTTTAAACCGCTTTGCAGATAAGAATCACTGACCAGCGCTTCAGATCCACACTCACACTCTTATAAAAAACTTTTTCTTTCAAGCATAGCCAAACTCAGATAAAACTCAGATGTGGGTTTCACTATGACAAATGTAGGTGTTTCTCCAGGGCTTGACAAAAATAGATTCTGTTCTAAATCAGGACAGGCAGCACGACTCTTGGAGAAAAGGTGTTACACATAGTCAAGCTTCCTTGTAAAAACTGGAACTGACTACACAGACAATATTTTAATAGAGACAAAGGAAAGATGAGTGAAAAACAAGAAAATGTAACATGTAGCTTTAAATGAAAAATGTTTTCATAGTCACCATATTTTCGAGTCATCTCACCATTTGTCTTATTAAATGTTGGCTGTTTACCTCATCTCTAAACTAGATTCACACATACTGCACTGATCACTTTGTCTCTGATGATGTCCTGTGTGTGTAAATATATGACTGCATATTATCAGAATGCACCAGTTATGTGCGCTGCTGGAATCTTCTGCCACTGTAGAACCTCTGGTCACTGAGACTAGACTAGTCTAGAGACTAGTCTATTGCTGTTGTTTTCTTTCTGTATGGTTGGTCTGTACGTTACATCAGAGAGGGGTGAAGAATATCTTTATGTGCTGCATGGTAGCAAACCATTATAATAACGTATCTGTTTTTGCTCTTGGAATGACAGCCGGTTCAGTTAAAGCTTGTATAAAACAACAGTAGACAGCAATGTCCACAAACATCAGCTGAACAGGATTCCCTCTCCATTCAGAGTTTCCCTGCTGCTCTGAGGTGGGAAGTGTAGTGTGCGTGCGTGAGTGCATGCGGGTGGATACACACACATGCTGCAGGAGACGACTGACAGTAGATAAAATGCTTCAGACACATTATGGTTGGATCCAGCTCTTCTGTGCAGCAGTGATAAATGCCTTCGGTGGGTGATGTCTGTTTCCATCTCTAAAGCAGCAGGTCTTCTGAATGTGGTCCTCTCATGTGAAGATCTGTCTGCCTCAACAAAGAGTGCTTTTGGTTGAGGGATAGTTGATCTTACCCAGCATGACTCAAAATACAGATCAGAAGTAATAATAGACTGTGAGTAATAAAACCAGTGATCTTCCCATTAAAAATACAGCTGAGAAGTAACAATGGACTGTGAGTAATAAAACCAGTGATCTTCCCATTAAAAATACAGCTGAGAAGTAACAATGGACTGTGAGTAATAAAACCAGTGATCTTCCCATTAAAAATACAGATGAGAAGTAACAATAGACTGTGAGTAATAAAACCAGTGATCTTCCCATTAAAAATACAGATGAGAAGTAACAATAGACTGTGAGTAATAAAACCAGTGATCTTCCCATTAAAAATACAGAGAGTGGCAAACAGGGAGCTGACAGGATCTGGTGCTTTCACAGAAATTCTTGTGTTATACTTCCACACCTCCCAGCACAAATACTTAAGATGATATCGCATCAGACACTGCTGGGAGATTATGGCCCATCCCAGACTCCCAGTGTCTCAGTCACCTGTTGTTCTTCCCACAGCTCTCCCTGTGCTTAAAACCCACCAGTTTGCCAGCCTGCACTCTTACAGACATATGGACCTCAATGGAAAGTACATTTACTTTCATTTGTTTTGGCCAGGGTTTTACATTCTTGCAAGCTTTGGTCAATATCAACAATGTTTTTTGTGGTGAGGCTTGATGTTTTAAATGTACTATTTACCATTCTGTAGAGCTCTAGTGCCTGAATCGCCCTGTGTGATGCTCCCCATCCAATCACTGTTCACACCTCCTTGTCCTAGCTGCTCATTCAGGGTGTGGCACATTCTCTGACAGACGCGTCTGTTTCACCGAGACCACTGACTTGTGAACCGATGTTCCAAAGTTAAAAACGATAATTTCCAAGTGTTAATAATAAACAAGCAAGGAGATTAGAACTAGATATACTATCTCTTATCCTAGACATGCAGTCCATTGGGCATTCTTTATGCAAGAAAGTATTTTGTTCACATTTGTTTTAGGACATGTCTTGGAACCCAAACGTAGACCAGAAATGTCTTAACCTCTCTTCATGCTGTTTGTTTCTTTGTTTTGTAGGCGAACATGATGTGTTTGTGTTATTGAGAGGGGAATCCTGCCTAGTCTATAGCAGCTGTCATTCATGTATTGAGAGAGACAGAAAACAAGGGGAGAGTTAACCATCATGCATTTGAGTGAGGAGAGTCCTCGAGCATACAGGAGTCTGGCCACACATTGCAGGTTGTTCGCTCAGTCCCTGACTGTTACTCATCTCTGGGAAGAGATGTGTCCGTTGCTTGTCTAGTCTTCCTTTCATCAATTAGGCTAACTGATCACTAACATTGCCGAGGTAAATGGATACATGATGATGTCTCCCTGCCAGCCTCCTGGCATCTGGGGGGTGTGATCTTGCAGAGTAAAGCATTTGCCAGACATAAAGCTCATTTAATCCCATGAAATGTGACATTTGGTGGCGGACGCTCCCACTCGGCCAGTGTGCAGGTGCTGCATCATGATTAATGAATCACTAGCAGCTCATCCAGAGAGAGAGAGGGAGAGAGGGCGTGGGGTAGGGCCAGTGAGAAAGAAACAGAATGAATGGTTGAATGGCACAGAGGGCAGCAGCTGGTCTGGTACTCTGAAAGCTGCTGTGTTTTGTCATCAGGAAGCCGCTGCGATAGAAGTGAGAGTTCTTTCTCTCTTTTTCTGTTGTTTGACTCCTTGTCTCATTGTATAAACCCACTGCTGTTCTGTTCTGTTCTGTTCTGTCAGAAGCAAAGTGTATAAGAGGCCGATTAGATTAGACACTTTTTACCTTGAAATGGCAACATATAAACTTGAGGCTAAATTTTAGTTCCTGTAAACATCTGTATCAGATGAGTTTGTAACAGTCTGTTTTGTGCTGAATTTATGAAAGAGCAACAAAACCTGCTGCTTGTAGAGAACTGCACCTCCTCCGAACTGTCTTTCTGTGAAGAGTTTCTGTCTTGTAAAACTGTATCATGTTGCAACCAGGTAGCTGTTAGTACCTGCATCCAGGCAAATGACCAACATCTGTGCAGGGTGTAAATTGTGAGGGGTGTAGAATATAGTTGATGGATAAATTATGGAGGAGTTGGTATGGATTGTATTTTTTTTATATAATGCTGGGGAGCCAAAAGTAAATTGGGTTGTATGAGATGAACCTCAATAGAAAACTTCCCTGAAAAGACACAATTCACACACTGAATCACAATTCACACACTGTGCGGATGTAACCCCTCTTTGTTCATGCATTCTTTTATTTTAGTAAACACCACGTGAAGGCAGTTTTGCTGAGCAGATTCGCTTTAGTGTTTATTGTAGCAGAAAATCTGGAAAAGACATGGAGAGTACCAACCAGACAATAAATACTGCTAGTCCGGTCACGAAACATCCTTCTAAACAGCACGTGTGAACTGAGCACAATCAATAAACCTTTTTGTGTTACAAATGAATATGACTCACTCTTTTTTCCTTTTACAAACATAGTCAACATAAAATTGCATGAAAGTAATACATCATACCTGGAAAAGACATGGAGAGTACCAAACAGACAATAAATACTGCTAGTCTGGTCACAAAACTGTCGAAAAGTAATACATATAACAATAAATCAAACAAATATACGAAAAGAAGAGCAGATGCCATTAACACGTGATGTGCACAACCACCTGTAGAACACATAAAACACTGCTATACACTCTTAAACATTTCTGGACAGACACAATTGACTTTAAACAAAAATAAAACAATATCTTCCGACATTTTCTTAACCTATTGACCGGAGACATTTCTCCACCTACCATCCTTCTCAACAGCCCGCGTGAGTTGGCTGATTTGAAGATGGCTGCCTTCACACGTCCTATACGCCCTTCTTGCCTGTAGGTATTTCCTGTTTTTTCCAAGATGAATTATTCAAATAAACAAACAGAATTATTTTGTTTAACTAGATAAAACATTTTATAACGAAAACAAGCATTTTGTCTCCAATTTACACATAATTTGTTGTTGTTTTTTTTTACCCTATTACACAGACATCAGATTCATATTACACTGTAGATTACCTCTGAATCAGAGTCATTTTAACTCCCATTCAGACTCGTTCACATTTACAGACCTTTTATACTCAGCTACCCACCGTCCGTCCCCATCCAGTTTCAGCTTCATCAGTTATGTAGTGAAACTTTTGTTTTTTTGTTTGTAAGTGCAAAGGGACGTTTTCCTATCTGGTTTTGCCACTTTGCACTTTAAGATGCTTCTCCAGCAGAGAGAACAACACGTCACAGCGTTATTTTAAGACTGATCCACACAGGGTGGAAACAGACTTACGTCCACATCTTCCTCATTTTCATTCTGAGTGGCAGTGGTGATTTCTCTCTGTGGAGAGAGCTTGACTGTGTGGGGTATCTTTCTATGTGATTAGTGAGACTGATAAATGGAACTGTGTAATTATGTTGTGACTGTAAGAGTAACAGTTAAGCTGTTCAGACGTGTGTATATAATTGTGCTTTTATCAGTAGTGTCGTGCAGATCTCAAAAGAGCTCGTGCAGGAAGCAGCTGTTCCAGAACCACACAAAGACCAAGCAGAGAGAGAGAGAGAGAGACAGAGAGAGAGAGAGAGACCATGACAGAGAGAGAGACTGTGACAGAGAGACAGAGAGAGAGAGAGAGAGAGAGAGAGAGAGAGACAGAGACAGAGACAGAGACAGAGACAGACAGAGACAGAGAGAGACAGAGAGAGACAGAGAGAGACAGAGAGAGAGACAGGAGAGACAGAGAGAGAGAGAGAGAGAGAGAGAGAGAGACCATGACAGAGAGAGAGAGAGTCCGTCTTTCAGCCACACTATCTGTCCAATGATTTTTTTCTAATGTTTGTGATAGCAGACCGTGCTTGTACTAGCCACTGTTTTAACCCATTACATTTTATTTAGCGCATATAAATAAAAACAATTAGATATTCTTCCTTATTTAAAAACAGTGTGGAAAACGTTGTTTTACAGTGTTTTCCTTGTTATATTAAAGTTTCTCTAAATGAGTTATTTTTAATCCATTTAGAGCAAATAGCATAAATACTGAGAATTTTGCAGAATTATAATGTGTATCTCAGCTCTGTCAGCCAGCCCTTTTTTTGACCCAACTGTGTGGTCCATGAATGTGAGAAACCGCCGTTTGCCAGAGGAGAATTATTGTCTTAAAATCAGCTGCCTCAGGCACAAAATGTCTGTTAAATAGCTTGATAGTTAATGGTTAAAGCTTGAATAATTTTTTGGAGCAGTTATAAATTTCATTTGTCCTCCCCTAGAGGGAGCCGTGGAATCCAGGAATTCTAAAGGAGCACAAAACAGCGTTTTGCTTTTAAGGTCACATTTGACAAGACGACGTTGCACCCTGTGGTTTCTTATTTGCTGTGACTTTATTGATTTAACTGAGATGGACCAGTAGCTTTTGAAACACTAATTTTGAAGTGCCATGGCCTTCAAAAAGAGCCATTAGGCTGGGTTGTATTCCCCGAAAAAGAATAAAGAAACAGAAGGCAAAAAACAGCACTGTAAGTGTCTTGAATGGAGGCTTTGTTATGAGGCCCGGCCAAGCATGAGTGGCCTGAGGCCAGAGATGTATAGTAATACCTGCCCCCCTGGTGCCTCAAATGCCTTAGTGAGATACCACTTCTACAAACACTGCCTCTGTCCACTTTCTCCCTCTCTCTGCCCAGCTTTTTGTGTTTGAACAACCAAAGCTTTTTCCCACCATCATCTGCCCCCCCACACCTCCACACACACTCCCATCCTGATCTTCCACAGGGTTTGGCCAGCTGGCCGTAGTTACCTGTGGACAGTTAGTTAGTGCAACAGAGTTAGTGAGTTAGTGCTTTGGGAAGTGACTGTCTGGAAATGGAGTGTGGAATGGAAGTTAGTTGGATTTTCATAGAAATCCTGAATTTTGAGATGTTTCTTGTACTTCATTGGACACTAATGAAAAGAGGACGTCAACAGAATCAACTAGAAACACAAATTGCTGTTAAAGGAAAGGTCTGAAAAGTTTGTTTTATAGTATACCAGGCAAATTATTATCTTAAGTGTTTTCAAAATGATTATGTGGGTAAATTGAAAATGTTATTTTAAAAGGGTGTTTGTACCTGAGCTCCCCCTTAAAAACACTTGGTGGTGTAACTGTAGTCAGCTTGATTCAGGATAAATGAGTTACTTAGATATCACAAAAAGAAAGGTTTTTAGGTTATCTGCCGACAAATTCTTACAGTAAAATAATGTTATCAAAATGTAGTAAAATGAATACCTAATTATCTCAATTTTATACCTCAATTTTTGCAGCCAGTATAAAATCTGTTTTAGATTCATCTTTGTTTAGAAGTAAACATGGACAGTGTGAAATGTTGGTGCTATTCTTGGACAACAAATTCCTTCTGCTGTGAAAGTTTCCTTTTCTCTGTGTCTGTTATGTAGAGCAGTGAATTCAAGAGCTTCAGATTGTGTCTTAATACCTACTGAGACTCTGAGAGGATGTGACACTGTAGCTTTTCTCTTCTTAACCTCTTTGTTTTTTGGTGTTGTCAGTTTTTCGTGGGGGGGGCAGAATTGCTCTGTTCTACCCACTCTTCTGTTTGTCTCAACAGGTTTAAGATCTGTATTACTGATCAATGCCTCACTTTTTAAGCAGACACTTTTCGGGTGTCTCATGTTGTTTTTTTTAGTCCTCCATCCATTTTGTTCCTCACCGGCCAATTAGATCCACAGAGGGGGAAGATTATTTTTTTTTATTCCCCCCATTGCATTTTAAAGGCCTGACGTACACAAGATAAGACCAATAAATTGCCCTCTATGTGGATCTTTTCTGAAATGCCCGATAGGCTGATCGAAACACGACGTCATTCATGGCAGAATTTGACTGTGGCTAGAGAAAGGGCCATCAAATTTATTATAGCTGACCCATAACTGTATATCACATTCACATATGTCACACTGTGCCCTTTTGCCATCACAAGACAAAGAGCTTGAGGATTAGACAGATTTTGGACAGACAGTTTAAATGACAGAGGAAGACTTACGGTCAACACCTTGTTTTTTTGTTGTAGGATTAGCTGTCAGATTTCATCCCTCACATCTACGGCTGGAAAACCATGTCTTATCATTCTGTCTTCCCAGGAAAATAAGTAAATAACACTGCTGTCTGTTGCCACAGAGATCTTAGACTCCAACTGCACAAACTCAAAATCTCCCCCAAGATGTTGAAGGGCGTAAATCTGTTTTTCCTCTTCATCTTATTTTCCTTTATCTGTGGAGCTGAAGGAAGTCAGAAGGAGGTTCTGTGGATAGGAAGTGAGGATTATCTATCTGTCTGTCTATCTGTCTACACTGTAAAAAATGAATGGGAAATATACTGGAATATAATTTTCCACCTGGACATTATGCATTTAGTTTACAGCCATTTCTGTCAACCCTAAAACACCACACAATGCAGTGCTAAATTCAAAACAAATTCAAGTTAAATAAAAAAAATCAAATACAGAAAATTCCTTTATATTTAAACAGTACATTGTGCCCTATTTTAAAGCTTTTTTTGGAGTCTGTCTGACTCTTATTTATGTTGTTTTTGTTCTACCTGTCTGTCTGAAGTGTTGTCCTTGTGCTTTAAAGATACAATTGAATTTGACTTCAAATAAATCCAAGGTTACTTACATGTTTAAATACACTTAGATGAGATCTCACAGCTAGTAGGCTGTGAGATCTCTGTAAAGTAGTTGTCAAAATCTGGATTTTTACTCTATTGGTATTATAAACTGCCTTCAAAAGGTTGAGGTCATTTATTTGTTTATCTTGTTACTCTTGCTGTTTTGAGTATTTTTTCGCTTGCAAAACTTTCAACATGATAAACAATTGCAGTCGAAATATATAAATAATGACTATAGAATGTGAAATATGATTTTATATAATACTTGATACGTGTTCAGGTACAGCATATTAAATCAGGGCAAAAAACAAGTGGTAATAAAGTAGACTGGAAAATTTTATATTTAATATGCTTTGTTTTTTTGTTTACCAAAATCATTTTTGTTTAACATTATTAGAAATAAAAATGTTTAGAAATGTTTGTCTGTGACTGACATCACTAATCTGGTTTTCAATTTTACATTTTTTCATTGAATATCTTGTTCGCTCAGAAATATGTTTATGGAAGTAACATGGTTGTAAACATTTGAACAGAAATCTCGACAGTTAAATCTAGACAGTTCAGCGGTACAGCAGAGCTAAAACAACCTCATTGTTCTCTGGAAACAAATATTAAGGCAGTAATGCTGATTGTTTTTGCCTCAACAGTAGTTACTTTCTGGAGCTGCAGTACGAGAAACAGAAAAGACTCAGCAAGGGCTTTGTGTACCAGTGCTGGAGATCATTCACTTTCCGGAGATGTGAAAATCTCCCTCAGGAACTGACTTTCAGGAGGTTCTGAAGCTGGTATCACACTCTGCTTGTGTTCTTCTTGTCACTTCAGTTCCAACTTTAGGGTAACCCACCCTAAAGTTCCTCTGTAGTAGACAGAAGGATTCTGAAGGGTTGTAGAAGCACTGGGTCATTGAAGTCGGCTTGTCACTGCCACACAGAGAATGATTGAGAGCCCCTCTGGAGGGCTTCTGAGGTGGGCACAACATACAAGGAAAGATAGCTCGGCTGGCCTCTCTTGGCAGTCTTATGTGGTCACTGCTGTGTTTTATGGCTTTCTATTCCTACGTGATTTTCCTCTCATGTCACATAGGGTTCAAAGCCATTGGGTACAGAGTGTAAATTCAGCTGAAGAGAGATTAGAGACAAAGGCCACCAGACAGAGGTTTTAAAACACCCCACCACTAAGGACTCTAAATAAAAGGTGATTTTACCCAGCTAACAATTTTAGGTTGTAAGAATGTAGGTGTTGTATTAATGTTATTGCTTGGTTATAAAAAAACATTTACACATTTTTAAAACATTCCAGCAACAACTTATGTTTTTGATATGTGATATATACATTAAATAAGCATTCCACTAATGTTGCTGCGGAAACGGTTTTGATAACTTTGAGATAACTTTAAATTATTACCATGTTTTCAATTTCCCTGTATTGGGTAATTATGCTTTATTTAACATTTCTTAAAAAACTAATTACATGACATCATCTCGGCATTAGGTTCTTTATATTTGACTTGCATATGATCTTTTGTCATGAGAGTAATTTTTTAAGACAGCCTTTATTTGGTGCAAAAATGCAGAAGTGTACAACAGAAATGCACGTATAGTATTTCTCATTATTGTGTCTTACATTTCACGTCAGTCTAAGTACAAATACTGTAGCAGCTAAACTATCAACAATCTGTTTGTGTAATGCGGTTACCACTGAGTTCTGGGTTTGGATGGGCTGTAGCTGCAAGTGAATATACCCATTTTTTGTCTCCCGGACTAGTGTAACATCACACTGTTCAGGATGTGGCAAGCATACACAATACTGACAATAATCCTGTCACACACACCCACTTTGTGCCCTTGGGCAGTGTGTCTGTGTGCATGCAGGCCCCCTGTTGCAGTGTGTCTGTGTGCATGCAGGCCCCTGTTGCAGTGTGTCTGTGTGCATGCAGGCCCCTGTTGCAGTGTGTCTGTGTGCATGCAGGCCCCTGTTGCAGTGTGTCTGTGTGCATGCAGGCCCCTGTTGCAGTGTGTCTGTGTGCATGCATGCCCCCTGTTGCAATGTGTCTGTGTGCTTGCATGCCCCCTGTTGCAGTGTGTCTGTGTGCATGCATGCCCCCTGTTGCAGTGTGTCTGTGTGCATGCATGCCCCCTGTTCCAATGTGTCTGTGTGCATGCATGCCCCCTGTTGCAATGTGTCTGTGTGCATGCATGCCCCTGTTGCAATGTGTCTGTGTGCATGCAGGCCCCCTGTTGCAATGTGTCTGTGTGCATGCAGGCCCCCTGTTGCAATGTGTCTGTGTGCATGCAGGCCCCCTGTTGCAATGTGTCTGTGTGCATGCAGGCCCCCTGTTGCAATGTGTCTGTGTGCATGCAGGCCCCCTGTTGCAATGTGTCTGGTTTTTGTCCCTGTGGTTGGCAGTTTTACCAGAGCGTCAGAAGAACAGCAGCAGCCACCTCAACTGTCTGCTGACTCAAACTGTTTTTAACGAAGCCTGCAGATGCTTCTCTCTCTTAATTGGACTCATTGGGATGGTGCGGTGAAAGCAAACTGGTTCATTTCCTCTCAGGTGTGAGGTCACCTCTGCTGGTTATTGTGATCAGGGCTGGGGTGGTGATGCTGTACCTGGGAAAGAACCAAAAATCCAGAAGTGTCTGAGCTTTGTGGGTCTGGGAGCTTCTTTTGCTTAGACAGTCCAACAACTGTCAAGTGCACTGTCACACGAGCTCCTGGAAGACTTGCCTAAAGTATGAGAGCTCCCTGTGTCAGATACAAGCGAGTCACAGCTGTCTCTGGATTTTCTGTGTGTATTTGTGTTTGTATGTTTGTAGTTACGGCTCCATCCAGCATTGTCACCTAACATGGAATAATGACAATAATAACAATCCTCAGCTGCAAAACCAACACTTTTCCATTAAACTGGCAACAGGTAAGAGCACCACTTGAGTGCTGTGTGCATAGATACTGTCCCAGAAGTCCTGCTGAACTGACCTCGATTTTAAATAATCATGACGTGCCACATTTACTTCGACTGAAACCTGCAGGGAATGTTCAGCTCTCAGAGCCTCTTCTGTTTGCTTTTCTTTTACATGAGACATACAGAAATGTGCTAGTCCAGAATAAAAGTTATAATGAAAGCAAAAAGTCGAATTGAAGATTTGAAAATTAATCATAAACAGTAAAAGTTTGGTGCTTTCTGTGATGTACTCATTCATGAAATGATAAATAAACCCATTCTTGCACATTTTTATGTATTTTGTAATGATTTACAAAAAAATAAACCATTTTGTAGCAATTTTATGAACTATTTTGCAGCGGTTTATGTATGACTTTTTCATTGTGTTTCATGAGTAATCATTCGTTTTAAGGGTCACCATTTGCTTACCAGCAGGTTTGGTGTGGAGTTAGATTATTTGACTAAACCACCCTTAGGAGCGTAAATGGAGGCCTGTGCTCATCTAAGAGGGGGTTCTTGTGGTTTTATGGTACTTACACGTATTGTTCTCATCACTGAAGTGCCCTCAATCATTAGTGCCAAGTACCGCAATGGGACCATGGGGACCATCCACGGTTCTGTCAAATCCATTCAACATAGTCACACACCTCACGGTGTATCTTATAGACTGACACTCATGTAAATCCTCAGCACCCCTCCACATGCATATACATCAATCTGTTTACCATACATGGGTGGATATTGACCGTTATTGAGGGGGTCTCAGAATGGACACACCAGCAGCACGCGTGTATTTAAGCACACATGCTGTGTGACCTTTCTGCTACTGCCAGGCTGAAGGCTCGAGATTTCTTACAGCTCAAT
The DNA here is from genome assembly GCA_036877525.1 of Chromobotia macracanthus. NCBI lineage: Eukaryota > Metazoa > Chordata > Actinopteri > Cypriniformes > Botiidae > Chromobotia > Chromobotia macracanthus. The sequence goes on from JAZGTH010000008.1 coordinate 14,105,958, forward strand.
TCCCTGAACAACAGCCGTACTTGAGTTAATTGCAGTCTGTGCAGGATATGATAGCTCCGATGTTGCCCTGTCCTCTCGCAGGAAGCTCAGCAGTGCATGAGCTGCTCAGCCAGCCGAGTCCAAAATGCATTCAGCATGTAATCCCTTCTCTGCAGAACACAGGCAGACCTGAAACAATGTGGCACAGATAACACGCCAGTCATGCAGAGATGGCGCTTTAGCGCATTCTGTGTTACAGCCCTTCAGAATTACAACATTGAACTTCATTATTGAGAGACTCATGCATTTTTAAAGCATGACGTTCAGTGAATTTCAGTGGAGATTTACTTTGCGAGAGATTAAGTGGCGCATTTGCGGTTATTTACGGTTACAAATCATGTTACTAATGCAAAATCCTGCACTGTATACATGCACTACCTGCAGTCAGGTACAGAACTGTGCATACAGTTTTAAGATATGTTTTTGTCATTATTTTGACATTTGTTCACGTTGTGGGGATCTGCACTGATTTGTGCCTGTGTTTGCACCATTACCTGATTTGCATAATACCTGTAGTGAATCAGGTTCTAAAACAATACAGATGGCGCATGCACATAAACAGCCCCCCCAACCCCCACAAATGTAGTTTCTCTATTTCTGAAACCAAGTATTCATGCCTCCTTTCAAAAGAGATGCCAGCAGAATTGATTTTCTGTTTATCTAAAGAGCAGTGGCATCTGCTAATATGAGTAATATAATATTTCCAGGGTTTCTACATTACTTTTTCTCTGCTTTCATATCTGCAGGTTTCATAGATGATTGGCGAGCGAGAGAAAGTTAGACTATTCCTCAGTCCACCATCACCTGCTTCTGTGGTCTTCACGGCCTCTGCTGACAAAAAAATAAGAAAAAGGAGCAGAAAGGAGCACTGCACCGCGAGGACTATGGATCCAAAGGATACCACTTGGGTCCAAAAACCTGAGGGCCGACCCGAGTGGGTTCAGGTCCAAAATTTCGACCAGTGCCTCGACCAGTGCCGGTCTTGGGTAATTTAAAATAAATGTTTTTAAAATTTTAGTGTCTATTTACAATAAACAGCTCGACTTGATGGCAGAGGCTTTTTGCACTAACCCCGCAAACCAATGTCTGGTTGTGATAGACAACAATACAAAAGACGTCATATGCCGTATTGGTGTAGCACATAAGGTGCGTGCCGTCAACTTTTATAAACAAAATATAAAGTAATAATAAATAATTGAATACATGAAAGTAATGAAGCAGCAGCCAAATCAGTCAGCAGAACAGCAGGATTTTTCTCCTGACTGACTGCGGGGCTGCAGGCTGTGCACACGTCAATGCTGTTTACGTTCAGTCCAGTCAGGTTCATAAATTAATGCCGGTGGGTCGGACTCGGGTCTAATTTCATTGGGTCTGTCTCGGGTCGAGTTTTTCTTTAAAAAAAATGTATTTATGCACGGCAGTTCAGAAAAGAAATGATTCGAGTCAGGTATGGATTTTAGGACCCGAGAAGACCTCTAATTTGCAGATAGTATGTTTCGTGCCAGCTTTTTTTTTGTGCCAGCAAAGTTACTTTTAAGATTAAAGATCAAAGTTACTTTTATTTTTTTGATTAACTAAAAACATTTTTATATACAGTATATTGAGGCATTGAGACATGATCAGTCTGTAGATCAGGAGATGAGAAAGAAATTCTACACAAACGCTGAGAACATAAAAGGAACATTTTTGGTCCAAAATTGACATTTTTTTCTTGATCTCTTAATTATTATTTGGGGAAAACTGATTTTTTTGTCAGCAAAAACCTACAACATGGTTCTATAGCATGCTAGTGTGACGGCTTAATTTATATTTACCAGATTGCTTGTTTCTGCCTCCTGGGTAATTAAGGTCCCCCAAAGAGTGGTTCTTTTGCAAATGTCATCATGGAACAGAATAGCTCCAGTCTGTCATTTCTCAATAACATTTCAAACGTGGCCCCGGGTGAGTTTCACCTGATGTTCTCTCAATTATTGTGCTGAACTTGGGGGTGCATCATGAATTTGAATGAAATGTCTGGGAGACGTGTGTGTCCTAGAGAGAAGTCAGCCCCCCGAAAACCCGAAGACATATCAAAGCATGAAATCAGCTAGAGAGAGAGGCTTGTTTATGCTGTTAATTGGATCTTACCAATCCTACCACACCAGAACCAGCTGGTACTGCCGCGATAGTTGTGGCTGTGAAGCGTTTTCCAATAAGATAAGAAATCTGGTGCCCTGTTTCAGGTTGTTTGGTTGATTCTGCACATCCCTACAGATGCAGGTTTAACAGTGAAAAATAAAATGTTTATTACTGTATACATTTTTGAATACAAAATGGCTATTTTCCTTTCAGATGTAGCCAAATCTAAACATGCAATGACCTTTTGTAGTCTGCACAAGCCTCGTTGGAAAGTGTTTTCTGCTCAACAGTGGACTGTAATTGTTTCTGTTTTTAGCACATTTATGTGAGTATACCCCAAGTCTGTATGAATAACCATCAGATTCACATTAATATATTCAATTAAAGTGGAATTAAAAAACAAACTCAAAATGGCAACTTGCCTGACCAACAGTTTGGCCTTTGGGTGCAAGGCTTGAATAGGTTTAAAAATAGCAGTAACCGTGGCGGTAAATGGCAGCCCTCATTAGCCGAGGTGATTATGCAGTTCATGCATGCACGGATGGGGCAACGCAATTAATCTTTCTCAACAGGAAGCAGTCCAAGATGACGGATGCTCTGAATCTGATCTCACCAAAACAAAAGGCAGGAAAAAGAGTCAAAGACTAAAACTTTAACTAATCGCCTTATACTGAGGACTTATGAAAACAATTGTAGCTTAGCTTTGTTTTTATTATGGAGCAAATCTTTAATCAGCTTTTTCCCATATTCATAGTTAAGAACTCAGAGACTGTATTTATGTCAGAAATAGCTTTAATTCTGCTGTCTTTCATTCAAGCTTTTTTTATTTGACTAAAAAAGCTAACAAGATGAATTTCACATCAATTAAACAAACATGTCAAAGCTGAATCGATTTCACAGAGGTGAACATCTGTTCATTTGGCAGAAGATCAGCTCTGTCTGTGGGTGGACCAGATTTAATGAGCAAGAGATTTGAATGACCTCTAATTATTATCTGCAGTCATGCTAACTGTGCCCTACCGCTTCTACTAGCGCACACCATTAGAAGAGTTTGTTCTTGAAGAATTTGTACATTGTTTGAACCTGTCAGCAATTATGAGCAGGTATGTGCACAGGGATAATGTTTGGTGATATTAAAACATTCAAGGAATAGAAAATATTGTCATCATTTGATCAACCTCTTGTCATTCTGACCCTGGTATTTATCATTATTTTCACATATACTGTAGCTCCCAAATCTGATTTTTCATGTTTTTATCAGGTGCTATTTTTGTTTTTGAGCTGATGTGGAGATCATCACCAAAAAAACTATTAATTGCTAATAATGGCCAAATCTGTTGCATGATTTCAAAACTCTTGAAAAGTCTTAATATTTATAGCATACTTTTACTATATAATATTATATAAAACTTACATTCTGCGGTTTGTTTTAGTACTTTGTTTTGGTTCTGGACAGTAACATTCATTGGCCTCTTTTGTGGTATAAAAACCTATATTTCCTTTTGTTTAGTGAATAATACAGGGTCCAAGAGACAAAAGGGTGAGTAAGCATTTTGTGAGGAAGAGGAGGAGATGATCTTTATCATCCAAAAGCCAAACATCTTATGCTTCATTTCTCAACTCCAGCATGAAACGTTTCACGCCCCTCTATAACAGAGAGAGGGAGAGCTCATACATTGGATGGTGGCTGTCCGTCTCCAGAGAGTCAGACAGGACATCTTCCCACCCTAATGAAAATTAAAGTGGTTTCCTCTTCTTAAGCTCCTCTAATTAGACAATCGTCCGAACAGACAGGCAGGCAATGGCAGCCATTGCTCGAGAAGGAAAGTGAAATTGTGTAATTGTGAAGGTAATGGATTTTGTCAGCAGCACCTGTCATGGCCTGAGTGAAAACAGACACTAGAGCCAGGCAAGGGAATTGGAGTAAGGATGCCAGTTAGCAGAGACTCTAGGCAAGCCTCACCTGATTGCCAATTTGTGTGTCTTCATACATATAGCGTATAGACGCAAATGTTGAGGCCCGGTGAGTGGTGATTCCATGAGCAAACCAATAAAGAATGTGTCAGAGAAGGTAAGAGGCCAGACTGGCTAGATTGAAAGATAAAATAGTAGTCTCAGCCAACCACCACCATATTAGAGGAGGGCACGACTGCACAAAGTTGACGAAACTTAGACCTGTCTTACTGGTGAGAATGAAGCCAAATGAAGAAAAAACCAAAGCATAATGGTAAAAAATAGGATGGGACAAATGAACACCTTAGACTACAGCCATTTATCTCATGTGCATGTGGCTGAGTAATAGGAGATGGAAATGTTTCGTAGTCCTGCTGGCATATGCTTTAAACATGGGTTTTCAAGCAGCCTTTGGCCTTTGTGTTGTTAGACTCTCCAGAGCTGCCTGGAATCTGGTAGTTAATTAATTCTTTCCTCATATTCTCTTGAAAAGTATTTGAAATAAACTGACACCAGGTGGCTAAGCTGGAGATGTGCAGCTGATGGGAAGAATCCATTTGAAATCTGTCTGTCTGATGTTGAAAACTCTGTTGGGGTGTTCAGTCATACCTGCATCGTAGTCCATTGGTGCAAATTTTAAATATATTTACGTACATTTATATAAATGTTTTAATGTTTTATCTACGTTTCTGTGGCCTGCCATCTTTTATTTCCACTAAATTTATCAATGACGCTGCATTCAATGACGCTGCTCTGGAGTTCATCAGAAACAAGGTATCTTAAAAAGCAGCATCATTCATCTAGGCAGCTCACTGGGGTTTGGAACAGAGTGTATTGTTTGTGCAGGGGAAACAACACATTCAGATTATGTTTGTTCCTCATAATTGGGTTGACAGTCTTTCTTTCAGCAGGTGTCAGTGCTGTACACAGAGAAAGACATGCTGTACACAGAGGATGAATTGTTTTGCATACTGTGCATCACATCTCAAGGTTAATGACCCTTCAGAGGAGTCAGATGCACAAAACTGTTACTCAGATTCCCCCATTCAAAGAGGGAGAATGCCAGCACAGAGGCCAGGCCTCAGCCCACATCATGTCTGTGTGATGTGTTGGAGGCCGGGGTTAAGACAGGACCTCTACCCCATCTGAATGGCCTTGTGTGTGTTTGTGAAGCCGGGCACGTCTTCATCCGCCTGCTCTTTCCTGCTCGGGAGCCTCATTAGAACAACTCATGCAGCACCCTTAAAACTAGAGAAAACCTAGCAGGCTGATTTTACATTCTTGACAAAAAGCCCCTTATCCAGGTGCCACACAGGTCCAAAATCCTATAGCTCACTGACGGGGATGACAACAGCAAATCCCTGCAAATTGTTCTGATGATATGAATGCACTAGATTTGTGCACAATGCAATATGTTTTAAGTTCACATGGAAAAACTGTCAGCTGGACTTTTAGGCATTAAGTGTGTGGAAAAAAATTACTTAAACTGTTTAAATCTTCTCCCAGCCTTGTGCACACACATTACACACAGTATAACATTTTCTGAGAATTAAAATAGTTTTTCTTTATCAGCCAAACCCCAAATCAGTCCCAAAACATTTAACATATTTTTAATTTCATTTTCTTAATTTGCAGTGTGATCTAGATTTAAATTGAGTTTTCTAAGAAGATAGATGTGTTCCTATATAATGTAAATATCTCTCTTCTGTAGACATCTTTATGTGGGTGTTGTTTTGTGTACTACCATATCAAAATCATTTTATTTTTAATGTGCACTTATGATCAATTTTGAATATAGAAGTCAAATGTACTGTGTGCCTTAATTAATATTAATGAAAAGATAATCATTCAGAAGGCCAGAAATCATTGGTGTGAAAATCGGCTAGTCTGGTCCCATCAGGTTAGTGCAGTGAGAATGTCCAAGACTCATCAATTTTCCTCGAGGATCTAGTAACCTAGCAACAAGCTCCGACTAGCCCTGGTGGACAAACTCTGACCAAAGGCAGATTTAAAGTTTTTCATTAGATCCAGGTCTACATGAACAGTCCATTTTCTCTTCTGCTTTATGCAGCTCCTGTATTATGTTTTGTTTACTTATACAGGATCTTATTAAAAAAAACTCTTAATGCCTTTTATCATTCTGATTTATCATTCTGGTTCTGATTAGAAGTTATGAAAATGATTTTATTCACATTTTCTTGTAGTGCTGGGAATGCAAAAATCAATCAAATTGGTAGCATATTTTTACCACAGTCACAGGTTTGATTCCCAGTAACACTCATGAACGACACAGAACAGAATACACTGTAATGCACTAATGTAGAAGTAACAATAAAACAAAATTATACTGTAAGTGTAAGAGTTACAGTATTTAAAAGTTGATATATTTAAAGATTAATATCCCCTATTAATATCCTTTCTGCAAATTGATTTTGTGGGCTGCCAATAAACATTACACTTTCCCTAACAAAGCGAACCCTGCAGTATTAAAGGAATGGATGTTAAGTAATCAATACAGTCTTAAGAAAACCGCAGAATGCATTTCCTGTCAGTTAACCAAGATGGAAAACATTAATGTTTGAATATGAAATACTAAATTAAACCCTGCAGATGCACTCGGGCCTCTGACAGGTAAATTCGTTCACTAAAGCAGGGTGGAGTGTCTCAGTGACACTGATGTAAAGATGTGTCTGTTCTTTGGTTTTCTCTCCCTCAGGTGTCAATGACGTCTCCAACAGCATTTCACCCTCACAGCAGAATCACAGCATCTTCTACTGTCCTGAGTTTTTCAGATGAGTAAAGAACATTGTTTTTTACTGCTGTTCATGATGACAGAAGGCACTGGATTTATTATAGAGTCATTTTGCACATCCAAATTTAAGAGTATTAATGAAAAATAATTTCTGAGGCCTTTTTCTTTGAAATATGACTTCTAAGCAGGTCCTTGCCTCATATTACAATGTTTCTGAGTTACATTAAAATGTGTTAAACGTACACTGGCACTTAATTTCAGTGTCCTGCTCTGTTCAGGTCAGCTCAGAGGCTCGGAGAACTGCTCTGTTCAGGTCAGCTCAGAGGCTCGGGTAACTGCTCTGTTCAGGTCAGCTCAGAGACTCGGAGAACTGCTCTGTTCAGGTCAGCTCAGAGGCTCGGGAAACTGCTCTGTTCAGGTCAGCTCAGAGACCCTGAAAACTGCTCTGTTCAGGTCAGCTCAGAGGCTCGGGTAACTGCTCTGTTCAGGTCAGCTCAGAGACTCGGAGAACTGCTCTGTTCAGGTCAGCTCAGAGGCTCGGGTAACTGCTCTGTTCAGGTCAGCTCAGAGGCTCGGGAAACTGCTTTGTTTGGGTGGGTTAGGGGGGGGGGGTTTTTTTTTTTTTTTTTTGTTTGTGTGTTTTGTGTTTTTTTTTTTTTTTTTTTTTTTATTTTTTTTTTTTTTTTTTTTTTTTTTTTTTTTTTTTTTTTTTTTTTTTTTTTTTTTTTTTTTTTTTTTTTTTTTTTTTTTTTTTTTTTTTTTTTTTTTTTTTTTTTTAAAATATATAATTTTTTCAGGGAAACTGCTCTGTTCAGGTCAGCTCAGAGACCCTGAAAACTGCTCTGTTCAGGTCAGTTCAGCTGAAAAGATCGGTCGGCTCTGCTGGCAGATCTAGGCCAGTTGTGTCCATGAATACCATTAATCTGTTCTACTGCATAGGCTATTAACAAATGTTGTGTGTGTATGTGTGTGAGACAGGGTGGAGCTTTTGAGGTACAATACACAGCAGTATATTGCCAATGCAAGAGAGAATCTTTTGTTCTAGAATATGTGTCTGTTAAGCTCCAAAATTACAAAAAGCACCAAAAAAGCACCATTAAAATGATGAAAATGATTCCAAGCCTTGTGATGGTATACAAGCTTTAAACAAATGACCAAATGTAAGTTAAATGTAAGTATTCAAAAGGCTACATATATTGTATGCACAAATATAACCATTAAACCCATCAATAATGTATGTGTAATGTAGTCCATGATATTTTTTACAGGTATTATTGCATGCTGTATATCAGACCTGTGTATATCAGCAGGTTTGGAACACCACTAAAAGAGTAAATATAATGACAGAATTCATGTCATTTTTGGATAAACTATTCTTTAACAGGCAGCATTTACCATTTGTGGATAACCACAGAGATAAAAACTGGAAACGTTATTCATTAAGGGCCTGGCTGATGTTACATGTGTTCTGGAGTTTGTTTTGGTGTGCTGTGGGTGGGCTGCTGTTAGAGCTCATCCTTTATAACATGAAATATTCAGTTATCTAATTAGAAAGAAACAGAGAGGTTGGATGGCAGCCTTTTTCTCCCAGCATGAAGGTGTGATTAGGTGATGCCTGTCGTATTTACTTGGGTTGCGTTGATAGTGCTGCATTTGATGAGAGGAAATGCACAGACAGGTTTCGTGTAGGGGACGTGGTGTGTTTGAGGATAGATGTGTGTGTGGAGATGTTGGTGAGCGGTCGTGCTCCAGTTGGCACACCTTGCATGGCATTACATTTCCGCCCACGTCGGAAAACCCCCAAGAGAAAGACTGAAGGCAAGAGCTGATTAAAGTAGCACAAGAACAAATGACGTGATGGTTTAGATCCAGCTGACGGCTTTGACATATCAAGTTTGCAGCGCCTGATCTAAATGCGAAGAAAAATGTGGCAGGAGTGCCGTTATTACCCTGTCACTTACCATTAAACATGAGAAACAACTCGCCCGCATCACCACACATTTATTTTACTGACTTTTTCATGAGAGTAAAGTTGTATCTAACGTTGAATGTGCCTCTGTACATGTGCCTATTAATTTCTAGTACATTAAAACGGCACACAGGAATTATTTCATTATAAAAAGCTGAAAGTGCTCAGATGTTTACAGAATAAAATGAGCCTGATCAGACTCTCTCTGATCAGTGTGGAGATGCTGTTAGTTCAGCTGGTTTGTTTCAAAGCTCTGATGCCGTGAGATCAACTTGTACACTGTAGTCATATATAATCAAATTATGACCAAGAAAACAAGGATGCAATGGAGATAGATGTGAGTAAAACAATTAAATTAATCCTCAAATGAACTGAACATATCAGATGTGAGATTTTAGAATTTAATTTCAGACGTCATGTAAGTATAGGGTTAATATACATACTTTTGGGAATCCTTCATGTAAGTATAAAGTTTAAAATATACTTTAACAAAAGTACATAAAGTATAACAACATACAGAATGTGGTTTAAAGTTTTGACACACTGTAAGCCCAAACAAGTTCATTCGACATAAAAAAGATACGAAAACCTGTTGCCCTAAAAAGGTTAATTTTGCTTTGTTAAACAAACAAGTCACTTTAAGATAAAGGTATTAAAGATTTTTGAGTTTATTGAACAATCAGTTTGAATTTTATTGTTCACTGAACATGAAACTTCTTGTTTAACCAATATGTTCTTACATTTACATTTACTCACTTAGCAGATGCTTTTATACAAAGCGACTTACAAAAGGAAGACTTCTTGTCACATTAACCAAAAAAAAAAAAAAAAAAAAAAATCATGTTCCACAATTTATTAGCTATCAGATGTTTAGCTTTTTCTCTATGATTTTGTGCTGCTGTTTGCAAAAAGCAAAAAAACAACTTGTCACACATAGACCTCAATGATGGTAACAGTAAACAAACCTCAGAAAGTGAAAAAGAGCTCATAACTTCACCACATAATAATCAGCACTGATACAAAAACTCTGATAATATAAATAAAGGCAACAAACAGCAAACAACCACCTAATAACAGTAGCAGTGTAATTAATGCCTTCTGCAATGCATGATGGGAGCTCATAAACTCTTAACAACTTTGCAGCATTCTTTATTAATAATAAATTAGCAAAAAATAAATAAAAAAATTAATGCTTTATTGTTAACTATATTTGTAAACTATATTGTTGTAACTTATACAAAAGTGCACTCAGTAACTTGTTTTGCTTAAGTAAAATGTACTCTATATAAATGTACTACATTTTTATCGTAACAGTGTTTGTGTGGAATTAGTCGTGTTTATTTTCAAGATTTTTACCAGCTACACAGATAAAAGTCAACATAAAATCCAACCTGACCCTGTTTACTTTCCTGACACATGCTCCCAGCATCACTGTCCATGATCCATCATTGCTGGTTATTCCAAAGGGAAAATGTAGTCTTCATAACATTTCATTAAAATGTGTTACCTGTGATAATGTAATACGGTTACAGCAATAATAGCAAAAAAACAATACATTTGAAAGTGAAGTATTTGTCAGATATGGTAACCCATATCAGAAATGTGAGCTCTTCATTTAACCATCACTGGTGAGGACTGCACACACACACGAAATTAGGGGTTAGGTGCCTTGCTTAAGTGCTGGAATCAAACCAGCAACCTTCTGATTATAAGCCAGACTCACTAACCAGTATGCCACAACTGCCCCACAAATAAGGAATGTTACCTAGGAAATTATAAAATGTTATCCTGTCAGCTAAAATGTCAATGAAAAATTCCACATCCTGGTAAAAAAAGCCTCTTTAAAAGTGCATGTCATTTGTTTTAATCAACCTTCACAATCAGCCATGAACATGCATTAAGGTTTGATTCAGTTTTGCTATGAACACACTCTTTTACAATGCAGTCGATTCCTGAAGGATATCTCAGATTACGTGAATTAAAAGGAATGTGAAAGACATTTCATCTTAACTTTAACAAGGTGTGAGGAATATGTAGATGGTCTCAGCTCCTAGATTTTAGTTTTTCTCCAGTTAGAACAGTGTATGGTTCTATGATCTTGAACAGATCTCTTAAATCTTTGCTGCAGTGCTTTTTGTATTGGGTAATATACTAATTCTAATCCAGCTACATGAACTATATCGCTGTTTCATATCTTAAAATAGCAGCCAAATGTTTAGTTACTTTATAGTTTCTGATCATGCAGCTTTCATCCAAACAGAAGCTCTTTTCTGAGCATCAGCATTTAGTCACCCTATCCAACAGCCTTCACCGCAAATGAGTTTCATCAGTGTGCTAATGATGTCACTCGATTCATTTAACTTAGCCTGAACTTTCACTTTTATTGTGTTACAATCTATTGTTACTCTGTGATTAAAATGTCATGCTTAATACAAGATTCCTTTGTTTGGCATGCTTTTAAACGAGAGCTCTGTCTCATTTTGTGTTATCTCAAGACACTTTCAAATGCATCTTTCTGGGCTCAAATACAGGCTAGACGTGAACAGTGAAACAGCGCCACCTAATGACTAATATCAGTATCACAAGCTTTCTTATGGGTTGAATGTCTGATTCCACAAACTATTTTAAAGTGCTTGTCTTCAGATCAAAATGAATACATTTCCAGAAAGGAAATGTACAGCTCTGTCCTCGTGGGAAACAAGCAATTGCTACATGAAGATGTGTTATGTTATAAAATTGTGTGGCCTGTTCTCATATGAAAAAAACCCAAAATTAAAAACTCACGTGTGTCATGTTCAGTCAAAATTACTTACTGTAAGACAGCATCAGGGTTTACGGTACAGTGATGCATCATAAGAAAAGTACTTTGATATGCAACATACTACTGCATAATTCCCATAAACACCATGGCATTGCTAGGATTAATTGATTGATTTGAATGATTTGGATCTGATTTACAATAGAAACACTAGCTGTGGTAACTAATCTATTTTGACAGAAACTTGGTTACCATGGTTATTTGTAAGGGATTTGTAATGAAAAATGGTAGGTCTGCATTACTTATTTGTTGTCATATTGCGTTAAGCATCTTCTGTGTCACAATGAGTTTTCTATCAATACAAGACAAAATGATTTAAGCAGCGTTTCTCAGAAACATTTCACATCTCAGGGAATAACGCTAAACATAACTTGTGCTCTCCATTATTCTGTCACGGCATAACGGCCTGTTTGTGTACGAGAATCTGTCGCTGTTGTTAAACCAGCGCGTCTCGGTCCCCGGTGTGCTGTTACCAGTGAGGCAAAATGACCTTCAGCTCCACTCATCCAACTCACCGGGGTTTCCATGGAAACCACAGAGCGCATCAGCGAGGTCATGCGGCAGCCCATAACTGTTCACCTGACCCTGCTGATGCTGAAGGTAGTTTCCTGGGCCCGGTTCTGCGCTGGAGGGGACCGGCGGCTTTACCCCTGACACATGAAGTGTTCACATACCCTCCTGATCATTTCCTCTTCATCTCTCTTGCTGTCTGTATTGATCCGGCGATATGACAGCTGAACTGATCGCTGATCAGCCATTAGCTCAGCTGTACACAGCTGTTCTCTGTCGACTGGATGTGGGAAGTTGATTTGAGGTGAAAGAGTAGACACTGTCACAATTACACGTTTCTGTCAGGTTACTTGTGTCATGTCATTTTTATGTCAGATACTTTAACACGTGGTACAGGAATAAAGTTTTTTTCATTTCATGAAATAGCGTTCATGTAAAATCATTGATAGGCATAGTGCGGTACACATGGAGGTATAGCAATATGTACCCGTACAAAAATGCCTTTCTGACTCATTTTAAAGGCACAGTGGAGATACCATCTGAGGACACTGCCCCGTCACATGCTACAACACATTCTGTACGTGTTCTCTGAAGGTAGGTAAACAATAAAACTGAGAACTCCACGAAGTCTCCTGCGCTGTGAAAGAGCGTGTCAGTAAACCTTTCATATAAGTTTCCTGAAAATCATAAACACTGTGGCTCTGTGACATTGTCAAACAGTGAGTGTTTAAGCACCCCATCCTGCCCAATATTACAAGTTGCCCATTCAGGGGTTCGAGGTTTGGGTGGTTAGCTTTGGCAGGGCGCCCCTGCTGGTAGTAAAATGTGTTTAACGGCCCACATTATTGACAGCTGAAAGCATAATCACATTAGCAGATATTTTTGAGGAGCAGAAATGACATGAATGACAGTCAAATTAGAATGTGGAAATGCTGAACAAGGATTAAACAAACTATTGAAAATACAATGAGGTTAAACTTACCAACCGACCTGTTACATAACTAGTTTGTCAATACTAAGTGTGTAAATATTCTAAAACATTCAGCTGAAAAGGTAAACAGTCACAGTTACTGTGATGCCCTAAGGAATACCAAACTCTGTCAACCTAGTAAAAAATCTGCACAGTGTGTAATTATGTATGTGTGAGTGTGTGGTTTAGGGGTTATGTAACACAAATACCGAACATTTTGATAAAGTCTCCAGTTTGACCCCATCACTGGGTGAATACGGTTGAAACCTTAGACCCTGCCCCGACACCTGCTCTTCTCTGTATTGATATTCTTCTGAACAAACATGTCATTTTTTCAATATTATTCATTATTACCATCTCTTGTATTGTGGGTGTCTTTCATGTTTTAACACAAAGCCACTCGTAACGTCTGACCTCATGCTGTAATTACTTCTCTGGGGTTATCAGCCCAGACAGGTGAGCTCTCCAGTGGACTCGATGGGCTACAGCTGCATGAGTGACATGTTTGTGCTTGTTCTTAATGTTGTGATTTGGTATTTTCTGCTTCCAAAGTAAAAAAAAGCTACAGTACATGCAGATGAGAGTATGTACAGTACGTGCAGATGAGAGTATGTACAGTACGTGCAGATGAGAGTGTATGTACAGTACGTGCAGATGAGAGTGTATGTACAGTACGTGCAGATGAGAGTGTATGTACAGTACGTGCAGATGAGAGTATGTACAGTACGTGCAGATGAGAGTATGTACAGTACGTGCAGATGAGAGTGTATGAACAGTACGTGCAGATGAGAGTATGAACAGTACGTGCAGATGAGAGTATGTACAGTACGTGCAGATGAGAGTGTATGAACAGTACGTGCAGATGAGGGTATGTACAGTACGTGCAGATGAGAGTGTATGTACAGTACGTGCAGATGAGAGTGTATGTACAGTACGTGCAGATGAGAGTGTATGTACAGTACGTGCAGATGAGAGTATGTACAGTACGTGCAGATGAGAGTGTATGTACAGTACGTGCAGATGAGAGTATGTACAGTACGTGCAGATGAGAGTGTATGTACAGTACTTGCAGATGAGTGTATGTACAGTACGTGCAGATGAGAGTGTATGTACAGTACTTGCAGATGAGAGTGTATGAACAGTACGTGCAGATGAGAGTGTATGTACAGTACGTGCAGATGAGAGTATGTACAGTACGTGCAGATGAGAGTGTATGTACAGTACGTGCAGATGAGAGTATGAACAGTATGTGCAGATGAGAGTGTATGTACAGTACGTGCAGATGAGAGTGTATGAACAGTACGTGCAGATGAGAGTATGAACAGTACGTGCAGATGAGAGTATGTACAGTACGTGCAGATGAGAGTGTATGAACAGTACGTGCAGATGAGATGTATGTACAGTACGTGCAGATGAGAGTATGTACAGTACGTGCAGATGAGAGTATGTACAGTACGTGCAGATGAGAGTGTACACTGCAGATGAGGTATGTACAGTGCGTGCAGATGAGGGTATGTACAGTACGTGCAGATGAGAGAGTATGTACAGTACGTGCAGATGAGAGTATGTACAGTACGTGCAGATGAGAGTATGTACAGTACGTGCAGATGAGAGTATGTACAGTACGTGCAGATGAGAGTGTATGTACAGTACGTGCAGATGAGAGTATGTACAGTACGTGCAGATGAGAGTATGTACAGTACGTGCAGATGAGAGTGTATGTACAGTACGTGCAGATGAGAGTGTATGTACAGTACGTGCAGATGAGTGTATGTACAGTACGTGCAGATGAGAGTGTATGTACAGTACGTGCAGATGAGAGTGTATGTACAGTACGTGCAGATGAGAGTATGTACAGTACGTGCAGATGAGAGTATGTACAGTACATGCAGATGAGAGTGTATGTACAGTACGTGCAGATGAGAGTATGTACAGTACGTGCAGATGAGAGTATGTACAGTACGTGCAGATGAGAGTGTATGTACAGTACGTGCAGATGAGAGTATGTACAGTACGTGCAGATGAGAGTGTATGTACAGTACGTGCAGATGAGAGTATGTACAGTACGTGCAGATGAGTGTATGTACAGTACGTGCGAGTGAGAGTGTATGTACAGTACGTGCAGATGAGAGTATGTACAGTACGTGCAAATGAGGGTATGTACAGTACGTGCAGATGAGAGTATGTACAGTACGTGCAGATGAGAGTGTATGTACAGTACGTGCAGATGAGAGTGTATGTACAGTACGTGCAGATGAGAGTATGTACAGTACGTGCAGATGAGGGTATGTACAGTACGTGCAGATGAGAGTATGTACAGTACGTGCAGATGAGAGTGTATGTACAGTACGTGCAGATGAGAGTATGTACAGTACGTGCAGATGAGAGTATGTACAGTACGTGCAGATGAGAGTGTATGTACAGTACGTGCAGATGAGAGTATGTACAGTACGTGCAGATGAGAGTATGTACAGTACGTGCGAGTGAGAGTGTATGTACAGTACGTGCAGATGAGAGTGTATGTACAGTACGTGCAGATGAGAGTGGATGTACAGTACGTGCAGATGAGAGTATGTACAGTACGTGCAGATGAGAGTGTATGTACAGTACGTGCAGATGAGAGTATGTACAGTACGTGCAGATGAGAGTATGAACAGTACGTGCAGATGAGAGTGTATGTACAGTACGTGCAGATGAGAGTGTATGTACAGTACGTGCAGATGAGAGTATGTACAGTACGTGCAGATGAGAGTGTATGTACAGTACGTGCAGATGAGAGTATGTACAGTACGTGCAGATGAGTGTATGTACAGTACGTGCGAGTGAGAGTGTATGTACAGTACGTGCAGATGAGAGTATGTACAGTACGTGCAGATGAGGGTATGTACAGTACGTGCAGATGAGAGTATGTACAGTACGTGCAGATGAGAGTGTATGTACAGTACGTGCAGATGAGAGTGTATGTACAGTACGTGCAGATGAGAGTATGTACAGTACGTGCAAATGAGAGTGTATGTACAGTACGTGCAGATGAGAGTGTATGTACAGTACGTGCAGATGAGGGTATGTACAGTACGTGCAGATGAGAGTGTATGTACAGTACGTGCAGATGAGAGTATGTACAGTACGTGCAGATGAGAGTGTATGTACAGTACGTGCAGATGAGAGTATGTACAGTACGTGCAGATAAGAGTATGTACAGTACGTGCAGATGAGAGTGTATGTACAGTACGTGCAGATGAGAGTGTATGTACAGTACGTGCAGATGAGAGTATGTACAGTACGTGCAGATGAGAGTATGTACAGTACGTGCAGATGAGAGTGTATGTACAGTACGTGCAGATGAGAGTGTATGTACAGTACGTGCAGATGAGAGTATGTACAGTACGTGCAGATGAGAGTATGTACAGTATGTGCAGATGAGAGTATGTACAGTACGTGCAGATGAGAGTATGTACAGTATGTGCAGATGAGAGTGTATGTACAGTACGTGCAGATGAGAGTATGTACAGTACGTGCAGATGAGAGTATGTACAGTACGTGCAGATGAGAGTATGTACAGTACGTGCAGATGAGAGTATGTGTAGATGTAGGTTTTTGTATGAATTATTCATAAACATGTTACACGCAAGGTGAGCACTGGATTGCAATAAATGAAATATGCCCCACAATGGAAAAACAAACTTTTACAAAATGTATAATAATTTATCAGTTAAAATAACAAAATGTATTCAGTGTATAATCAGCAGAATAAAATGATTTTAAGGTTAAAACGTGTGCCTTTGTTATGTGTTTTGATGGTTGTGTAAATTGTTTTTAAAGTACTCAACTTACATAAATGTCTACCCAGTTGGGGAAAATGTATTTTGCACATCAGAGAATTAACAGGTGTAATTTTAATGTTTAATTAAAATGAATGATTATGTAATTATTTATGTAATTTCTCTGCAGTGGAAGAATTCCTCTTGCTGTCCTCCAGGGTCAAACGAGGTGGACACGAGTGTCACACACTGAAAATACATTCACACGAGTGTCACACACCGGAAATACATTCACACGAGTGTCACACACCGGAAATACATTCACACGAGTGTCACACACTGAAAATACATTCACACGAGTGTCACACACCGAAAATACATTCACACGAGTGTCACACACCGGAAATACATTCACACGAGTGTCACACACCGAAAATACATTCACACGAGTGTCACACACCGAAAATACATTCACACGAGTGTCACACACCGGAAATACATTCACACGAGTGTCACACACCGAAAATACATTCACACGAGTGTCACACACCGGAAATACATTCACACGAGTGTCACACACTGAAAATACATTCACACGAGTGTCACACACCGGAAATACATTCACACGAGTGTCACACACCGAAAATACATTCACACGAGTGTCACACACCGGAAATACATTCACACGAGTGTCACACACCGGAAATACATTCACACGAGTGTCACACACTGAAAATACATTCACACGAGTGTCACTGAGTCGAACAAGAAATTAGTTTTACAGGTGCAAATCATTGCAGTTTTTGATAAATAATGTTGTTTTTGGAATAACATGCACCAGGAACATGTATTAAGAAAGTAAACCGGGTTTAGATTTGATTTGATGAGCTTCCATGTTAACTTTTGTAAGTGTACTGTAATTGGTCAGAGGGAGTGAAAGTGTGTTTGGTTTAAGACGTCTTAGAAGACTGTTCGCCCACTGGTATTTTTACACATTTTTACACTAGTCTATGTTAAGAGTCTTGCTCTTTGGTGAAGATGTCACATTTTAACTCATAAAGATACTTCGAGGATGGATTGTTTTTATCTAGAGGTCACTGCATTTTCAAGTATTTGCTACTGATAATGTGTATTAAAGTTACTTTCTTTGACTCACTGTACTCTTGCAGGGCATTTTTCAAAAGGATGATATTTAGTTTTTTCCCCAGGGCACAAAATAACTCATTTCTCAGGAGTTTTTCTTCTTAAACTGTGACTGCATAACATCTACCAGCACCAGATATTACCCTCAGCTCTGACAGCATGCTGTGCTGGTGATGTTCAGTGATTCCTCGCTGTGCTGGTAATGTTCAGTGATTTCTCGCTGTGCTGGTGATGTTCAGTGATTTCTCGCTGTGCTGGTGATGTTCAGTGATTTCTCGCTGTGCTGGTGATGTTCAGTGATTTCTCGCTGTGCTGGTGATGCTCAGTGATTCCTCACTGTGCTGGTGATGTTCAGTGATTCCTCGCTGTGCTGGTAATGTTCAGTGATTTCTCGCTGTGCTGGTGATGTTCAGTGATTTCTCGCTGTGCTGGTGATGTTCAGTGATTTCTCGCTGTGCTGGTGATGTTCAGTGATTTCTCGCTGTGCTTGTGATGTTCAGTGATTTCTCGCTGTGCTTGTGATGTTCAGTGATTTCTCGCTGTGCTTGTGATGTTCAGTGATTTCTCGCTGTGCTTGTGATGTTCAGTGATTTCTCGCTGTGCTTGTGATGTTCAGTGATTTCTCTTTGCAGGGGAACAGCCCGTTTGCTGATTACAAATTTATGACCTTCAACACGTTCATATTAGGGGTATTTCCATAGCAATTATAGCAATTGAATATGAAACCTTTTGGCTCTTTCTTTAGAGAAATACATCCCCAGCTCCCAAATGTAATCTTAAAGTGAAAGTGACATATTTGTCAGATATGGTAACACATACCCGAAATGTGAGCTCTGCATTTAACCATCACTGGTGAGGAGTGAACACACACACACACACAGGAGCAGTGAGCAGCACACTACTGCACCCAGGGAGCAATCGGGGGTTAGATGCCTTGCTCAAGGGCTCTTCAGTTGCTGCCTACCAGCGCTGGAATTGAACCAGCAACCTTCTGATCACAAGCCCAACTCACCAGTAGGTTGAACCAGTCTTAATTGAACCAGTCTCATCCACATTAATATCCCACAGCACTTACATTCAGATGACATGTTGAAGGTCCGATCCACACTGTGTGATCAGAGACATTTTTATAGGAGTCATAGTTTAATCAGTTCAGTCAGGGGAGCAGTTATGCTTTGGTCTCTGGATGATCCAGATTGTGTTATTACAGCCCATCTAAAAGGAGTTGCAGGGAGTTTAAAATATAAAACCATCACAGAAAGACAAACAGAGAATTGTGACAGAGAATTGCATTATATTCTATATGGATGAATTCAGGGTTGCTATGGAAACTATCTGCTCTGCTACAATAGATGAAGAAAACTCTGAATGAGAAGAGCTCAGGTATATTACTCTGATTCAACTCCATTATATGATTTTTGATTATAGAAATGAGTTCTGTGAGTAGCCAGCAGTCCTGGCACATTAATATATCTACATATAGAAACATATGAGGTGTATGTACTTTGTATTGTATGTATTTTATACTTTATATATTTTTACTCACTGGATAATTACAGTTAATGGCAGAAAGAATGTTTGAAAATGTAAATTTATACTTGTATAATTCCTACTGACACTACAACAAAAGATATAAAGAACTTGCTTAAAACCATTTTTGAGTGTGAAAATACTAATGTGCCTAAGACTTTTGCACAGCACTGTATGTATATTAAAAACGGAACTTTTGTGGACTTCAGAGTCTGCACTGTTTGAATTGTGGGAGGCTAATTAAACAGAAGTCGATAAACGCTCACCTGCTGGGCCTTACCAATTTACCAGAGGAGGCAATGACAGAGCAAGCCTAACTGTATTATTTGTGTAAAGTCTATTAGTTCATATTTGTAGCTCGGGTTTAGAATGAAATCAGGCCCAGGGTTCAGTCTAAGTTACGGACTGGGGAAAGGAGACTAACTAATTAAAAGTTTGTAAAGGATGCATGCTGATTGTAAATGACTTCAGTGGTACTTGTTGATCTCAAGCTGTTTGAGCAGTTAATTAAGCAAAAGAAAATGAGGCAGAGCAAATCAGATTGCAATTAATGTGATTTGCAAGTCATACCAAGAGTGCGTAATCCTGCTTCGTTAAAATGAGAATGTCAGCTCGGTGAGAACCTTGTGATTTTTGTTTGTTTGCTAATGCATCTTTAAAAGAAAAGAGGTCTTACGTACAAACACAGTCAGTCCTGCATCTAGAAATGGGCTCTTTGTTTCTGTGGCAACACACCTCTGCATTCTGAGTTGAGGGTGAAAAAGATGGACTTGAGAAATGTGTTTCTTGTTGAGGCTTCTTTTAAGTTTTCAGGCTCTTTGTGGATGAAATGTATGACAGCTTGGCCTGTAAATGATGGTGGAGATTTAAAAACCCCAGGTGAAAGTCTGGGATTGGAATTCAAAGGCAGAGAAAAAAAGTAAGCGGGTCAGACTCAGAGACAGAATCTTCTCATCTCACTGCATCTTTGACAGTCAATTTACAATTGAGAAAATCTTGTTGAGTTAATGATTGCCTGCCTCAGCTTCCCGACTCTTTGTAATGGTTATGTGAAACTTCTGTTTAAATCTGAACTGATAATCTGCTCTACAGATGTTTCTTTCAGGAGAATAATTGTTGTTTTTAGTGAGATTTTGCTGCAGCTGTGCGTTCCTGTGAGTGTGTTACCTACACAGTGACCTCCGCACTCACCATTAACACATTAATGGCTTCACTGTCCTGGCTGGAGGTCCAAACATTTGAAAGGTGAAGTGAGTCACAGAGCTGAAAATATTTAAAATGAGGGTGCCTGTAAAATACAGCTCAAGTGCATCAACAAGCAGTTCCTCCCTGTAATTTGCACACGTTGAAGGAAACAAAAAGAAACCCTATGAATCTTCTGATGGGGCGGAGATGGGCTTTGTTTCTCTAGAAGCTTCATATTTAAGACATAAATGCTCCCAAAGGGCACATGAGGTGAAAAGATCTGGGGTTGAAGTACCTTTTTAAGATGTGATACATGCAAACAAACTACTCTGTAACTGGGGCTTCCTGTGTGTGCTCCAGCCACCTGGGCTGAGTTGAGTTGAGGTGGACCACTGGCTGACCACCAATGCAAAGTAACAAACCTCTGTCTTTCATTGGAGAGAGCTTCTGCTCTGTGTGTCTTGCTCCACTGGAGAATTTTCCACATTAGTTCTGTTAAACAATATGCAGTTCTGCCCTGAATGTATAAATGCAGAAGTTGAGTGTTGTCTCTGTGTAAGAACAATGAGGTGAAATTTAGCAGGAAAAAGCTTCCACTCCACATTAGGGAACTAATAGCTCAGAATAAAGAACAAATTATACTATTTAATGGGTGTTTCAGAGAACGTTGACAAGCAGGGTTAATAATGGTCTGTTATATTTAATAATAAACAGAATGGCATATGACATAATGCAATTTTCATTCCTCATATTAAAATAAATAGTACGTGTACAGTTACACACTGAGGCTCTGTACAGGCAGTTTATGCGTATTAGAAATGTAACCCTGGCTGTGTGCTGTGGAAGAACACAGGAGACAAAATTCAGGTGAATGTATTAAGGATTTTTTGTCATGATCACAATTTAGAGCTAAATTTGTGGGTTAAGCAATTGCAATAGTCTTTTAATCTTACATAAATGAGTGCTGATATCTGAAAATTGTTTACAATGTCACTGTTCATTGCTCTTTGTTAGATGTGCACTAATAATATTGCACTAATAGTTTTTTAAATATTTTTTTTTAAAGTAGAGATTTGGGGGTGGGCTGGCAAGATCACCACAGCAACCACTCAGAAAACCCTAGCAACCATACACCAGTGCCTTGGCAAATCAGTTTGTGGCATTTTTCAAGGGTAAGTAACAATCACTTTATTATTCGTTTGTTTTTTAGAAAATGTTAAAATTGTATTACTGTTATTAAAATTCTGTGTGTCAAAGAATTCTGACAGATGATACATTCTTTTGTACTGCTTTAGGTGTTTTTTGTAAAAAAAAACATCGCTACTCTTGCTAAAGTTATAGTTATATTTGCTCTGCACATTGGTGTTTTAACTGGGTATTGATCAAGGGTCTTGATAATGCTGGTCTGATAATGAACTTGATGACCATACAGTGAGTTGTGTATCTATTAAATGCAGTTCTTCAAAGTGGGAAAAAAGTTAATTCAGCACTTAAGACAAGAACATAGCAAAATTTTCAACTGTCAAGTTACCAAATCCTTCTTAGTGCTTTTTTTTTTCAGACAGTGCGGATTGTCTGAGTGACGAATCTGTGGAATCTAATCGATTACTTCTATGCAATGTAAATTAATTCGAACTTTGTATTTGTTAGGCTAAAATCACTAAATCTTTTTCAGTTTCATGGCTATATTTACGGTAAAGTAGCCAATAATTCAATAATAAGTAGGTTAATAATTCCTGTGTGCATTTGTTGACAAAGATATAGAGAGAATGCATGTAACTACATATATGATCATATACGGACAAATTTCTCAGATGTCAGCAAAACCTGACAAATCTGAGCCAAACCTCCTGTTGGGGATGTCCTCATTTGTTAAACAGACATATATAAAGTTTTCCTGTTAGGGTTAGTTTGGTTTGTGGTTTGCAGTATAGTCTGTATAACTCATGTAATAGTAGGTGCTGGGTCTCAGGTGGGCTAAATGAATTAGTGACAACTTCAGTGCCTTGAAAATCAAAATGCAATGACACACCATTACTGCAAAGCCGCATTTTCACATATTACTTCATTTTATATGTATACATCTGCATATTTTTAATATTTCATCTTTAAAGATAGGGTAGGCAATTTCGTACCGTAGAGGTTAACAATGGCAACATAATACATAATGTGATTAGCAAATGGCTAATGTATAAAATATGTGCACTACAGTATTCATAGACAAGACATACATTAACTAAATATACGTCAACATAAACTCGTGAAATGTTAAGCTATATATACAAAACTATGGAAATGTTCAAAGTCTTCGTCGTTTTCGCTCTCGTAATATACATGAACCAAGCCTTGATCACTGAGGCGAAGTCACTTAGTTATTATCCAATCACTCACTCGCTATTGATATTAATATTAATATTACTATTAATATTCATGACCTTGGCCTTCGTGCTGCGGCTCTCTGGCAGCGGAAGGTTTTCTTGTGGGCGGAGCCTGCAGAGGAAGACGCGGCAGTTTTCTGCTCCGCGTTCATCAAAGCTGGACCCGCAGTGCGCGGCAGACGCGTCGTGCGCAGACGCTCGTGCGCAGACGCTCGTGCGCAGACGCTCGTGCGCAGACGCTCGTGCGCAGACGCTCGTGCGCAGACGCAGGACTGTTTCCACAAACTCATGTCGAGCATTAACAGCCAAAGCGATCACATGATGGAGACGGAGATCCACGTGCCGGCAGGTTCTCCCGCCATCAGAAAACTCCCGATATTTGTGAGGAACATCACGCGGTGGAGGTGCGATGAAGCTGATGAAGGAGCTCAGGCCGGGACCCGCGTCTTGTCCGGACCAAGGTAGGTGTGACTGTAGCCGGAGCTGCCCGCTCCTGCGTGTTCAGGGCCGGTAAAGGTACGTGCGGTTACTGATCACATTTCATCACAGCGCAGCGCGTCACGCAGGAGCTTTTGTACTTTGTGATGTCACGCAGGAGCTTTTGTACTTTGTGATGTCACGCAGGAGCTTTTGTACTTTGTGATGTCACGCAGGAGCTTTTGTACTTTGTGATGTCACGCAGGAGCTTTTGTACTTTGTGATGTCACGCAGGAGCGCTTTTGTACTTTGTGATGTCACGCAGGAGCTTTTGTACTTTGTTCACCAGGAGCTTTTGTACTTTGTGATGTCACGCAGGAGCTTTTGTACTTTGTGATGTCACGCAGGAGCTTTTGTACTTTGTGATGTCACGCAGGAGCTTTTGTACTTTGTGATGTCACGCAGGAGCTTTTGTACTTTGTGATGTCACGCAGGAGCTTTTGTACTTTGTGATCTCACGCAGGAGCTTTTGTACTTTGTGATGTCACGCAGGAGCTTTTGTACTTTGTGATGTCACACAGTGCAGCAGGTCAGCTTGGTGTGGTAGGCTTTTGCAGAGGAAGTTTAACTGATATCACTGAAATATTTTACACACATTGTATGATTAATGTCAGGAAGATTGTGATGAATGCTCATCCACACAGCTGACACATCACACTTCAACCACGTGTTGACACTTAAATAAATCTGCTACTAGCTGGATGCATGTTTTGTCAATGTGCAAGCGCACTTGAGATTTGCATAAATAAATAATATATATATATATATATATATATATAAAACAATATATGTAAAATTAATAGTATTTCTTTTTTGGACATATGACTATAATAGGATTTTGATGGTTTTACTTGCTTAATTGTCATTAAATTAATGCCTTGATCCAAAAGTTGTAAAGGCACTTAAAATAAGTTTTATTTTCTTGCTTTTTTGGGTAGTGATGAAATATGACTTTGAAGAGATTCATTGACATTCAGTGGGGCACACACAGGTACAGTTCATACAACAGTACATACAGTCAGTGGCGTGCAGGCTTGTTGATGTCAGTCATCAGAATGAGTGCTGTTCCAGCTGTTAAGAAAAGTGAGACTGTCATGTGACATGGCCTAGAACAACAGATATGGAGATAGGCAATTTCAAAGATACTAGCAATAACAAGCTAGCTTTGAAAGCATAAGATCCCACCCTTTCCTCAGAGTGCTCCAAAGCCACACCTCCTCCAATACGTTTGTTTGACTGAGTGACATGATTGGATGAACATTTTATGGTCCTGCACCTTCCACAGAAGTTGTAATAAATATATAATTATATTGCTGCGTTCTGATATGGACCCACATTTCATCTAGTTATTGTCTGTTTTAATACAATTTTCACTCTGAAATGTCAAATTACCAAAGCAAAATAGGTTGTAAATGTCCCTTCGTGTTAAAACAAAAACAGTGCATGCAGCATGACGTGATCACCACTTGTATGTTTGACAATCAAATGCCTTATGTTTGTTTGGATGTGTTTTGGTGTCTCCACTAGCTGTTCACAGATGGCACGACAAACAAACTGATGGGCTATTTTGTGGACGAACACCCTGAGGACGTGGTGCTAGTGAGGGTGTACGGCAACAAGACAGAGCTGATTGTCAACCGAGAAAATGAACTCAAGAGCTTCCAGGTCCTGCACGCCAACGGTTGCGCGCCCAGTCTGTACTGCACCTTCCAGAACGGCATCTGCTACGAGTTCATGCAAGGACACACCCTTGATACTCAAGACGTCAGGGACCCCGTGTTACTCAGGTCAGTGCCACTGTACCAGTACCAGGCACAAAACAGAAAGAGCCAAATAGGTGTTCCTTCCAAAAATAGCTCATTTGGGCGATCCTGTACCTTGTTTAAGCTTAAAGTGTGGGGTAAGTTTCATAATTCCAGTCTCGTCTGTGTAGACCGGAAACTTTTCTGTATAATATTTACCATTCATTTTGACCGTAACAGTGAAATTTGTTCATTTCAATTTATTAAAGCTTTGCTTATTTTTGAACCACATTCAGTGGTGTTATAAAATACAGCACATAACTGTAACCTCAGAACGGTTGAATTGGTTGAATTCTGTATTAATGGATAAACACTAATGGTAAGCCCATGTAATATTTACTGAACATTGTTGTCTTTTAACATGTGGTTGCTGTATAAACGGCAGTGTGTTAATGTGATTTTTACCACAGTTAAGAAATTTCAGGACTCCTTTTTTTTATTTTTCTGAGGCCTCTTTTTTTTAAAACAGCATTTTAAATCTTCATAAGTGTGCTCTAAAAGTACTGTTTGTCAGCATCCAAGACCCTGTATAATTCAATATCCAGTCCCAGAATTCATTGCAAGGACTTCAATAAAACAAATGTATGCATGATGTATATCAGTATGATGCAGTATTTACATTAAAGATACATTTTATTAAACTCTTACTTATTACCTGACATTTCCATATGGAAGAAATCCCTGTGGTAACATTACTATAAGGTATAAGGCAACTAAAAACTCACTTCATGTACTCAGACAGAAGAACTGATTGTTTTTGTGAAGGTCATGTAATCTTTCAGGCACACAGTAGACCATATCAAAAACTTCTCCAGTGACCCTGGGATAAAATCAATATTTCCACGCCCACATCTTTTCCAGATGTTGTATTTAAGATGAAATTTGCACAGGTCTTCAATAACTCCTTCGTTTCTTGAACATAGCAGATGTCACAAATGTCTTTTCTTCTTCTTGTCGGTAGACTCATCGCCCGGGAAATGGCCCGCATTCATGCCATCCACGCCCACAATGGCTGCATCCCTAAACCCAACCTGTGGATCAAGATGCACAAGTACTTCTCATTAGTGGCCACAGAGTTTACTGAGCAAGCCTCCAACATCAGGTAACGTCAGGAAACAGAACTGAGAGAACGCCACAAACGGCCCTAAACATGTCAGCTTTATATGAAATGCTTCCAAATCAGTCAGAAGCAGGTTCATGTAGCTATGGTGCTTGTGCTGCTCAAATGTGTTTTTTGTCAGGACATTTTATTCTAATTATATTTTAGAATAAGATTTTTAATGAATGTATAAGGGTGTATATCTTAGGTTCTGTGACATCACTATTTTACGTGATTAGTTTTGAGTGTAGATATGAGTTTATTAATGAAATGTCACTGATTCTTCACATACTTGAGCAAACATTCAAAAAGACAGCAAATATTTAGATAAAAAATAATCATTTTTAGACATTAAAGATAAAATTCAGATGATATAGATTTTTAATGAATTACGTTAATTGAGGAAATTAATTAGGAGATAAATCAGTTTGTGGAACCTTCACCTGTGAAAGACTGAATATGGATTCAGCTCAGGCAGGCTGATCACATGATCTGGGTGACTTTCATCTGTCTCCTGTCATGCACAAAGCTGCTGTGTGCTGTAATCATTTCCATTGTGGATGTCAGAAAGATGCTCGCAGCAGTGTGACATCACCCTCCATTAAAGCGTCTCTCTGAGATTGCGTTACTGCTTCACCTCCTGCCAGGGCAGAGTGGTCACTCAGACAGACTTTCTCATTGGTTAAGCTGGATGACATCATCAGCTGTTTTAATTTATTTTGTTAATCTGCGGTTTGTTAAATTATAAACCTGATGAAACATTAAGATGAAATTGTTAAAACATCTGACTGTATTAAAACATCTGACTGGATGAAGTTTTCAGCATAAATGATTAGTGAAGTAGTTCACAAATAACAGATGTTATAAGGATTTTGTTTATTAGTGGTGTTTGTGCTGGACATTTAAACACACTAACACTGTGTATATCTTAGGTTCTAACACTGCGATGGCAAGTTTTGACAGGAACCTCCAACTAGAATGTAAAAATCAGGATTATATTTCATGTAATCAAAAGCACTTCCTCTAAACAAATTATATTTCAAAATATGGTCAATACTTGACTTGAGTATTGTTGGCTTGTGATGTTTCTCACTTGTAAGTCTCTTTGAATAATAACGTCTGCTGAAAGACAGAATGTGAGTGTACAGACTACTTATGGTCCATTATAGTTGAGGTTAGCTCATTCCTGCTGGAGTCAAGTATCTGTGCCTGTGTATCACCACCTCAGAATTCAACAGGAAGTGCCCAGTCAGGAAGTGCTAGAACAGGAAATGAGGTGGATGCAGGAGCAGCTGTCACAGTTGGGCTCACCTGTGGTGCTGTGTCACAATGACCTGCTCTGTAAAAACATCATTCATAACACTGAGGAAGGTGAGGATGGTTTCACACCCACTCACAACATCTGCAACATTTAACAACTGCACTTTCTGTTCATGACCATGATATGAAACATATCACAATTGTCCCTGTTTTTCTTTAATCAGTGTCCCTGTTTCTTTTAGTGCATATATTCCTATCCCATATATTACAACATTTTAATGACACAAGCTGTTTCAAAATAAGGGTGTGAGATTATAAACATATTTGCCATTAAAAAACATCTTATCAAAGCATCCCTAACTTTCTATTAATCTGAAATTCAAAGTCCAAAATACAAAAGATTCAAGCTCTTTATTGTCATATGTACTAGGTACAATGAAATTCTTATAAAACATTTTAGGAATATTTCGCATAATTATGGTAAATCAGCGTGATCCGTGTGTGTGTGTGTGTGTGTGTGTGTGTGTGTGTGTGTGTGTGTGTGTGTGTGTGTGTGTGTGTGTGTGTGTGTGTGTGTGTGTGTGTTCCTCAGGCATGAGTGAACCAGACTATAATCTTTATCCCAGTCCAGAGATGCAGATGGACTGGTTACACACTTACCTTCAGTCCTACAAACTCTTCAGCAGGAAGAGTGAAGGTGTTAGCGACGGAGAACTGCAGACACTCTATGTGCAGGTGAATACATTTGCTCTGGTGAGTGAAACAGACACAGAATCACAGTATAAATACTGGAGTTATGCAGCTCATTCATAATTATTTTGCATGATGACCAGTGTAGAAGTTCTTCTGCTTTGGCAGGCGTCACATTTCTTCTGGGGTTTCTGGGCCCTGATTCAAGCCAAGTATTCCACCATCGACTTTGACTTCCTCGGGTAAGAAGCCCATTCTGCACAGAGAACGCGATGGGGAGGGTTTTACTGTAGCACAATAAAACATGCAGTTGCTGTTTTAAGGATGAATGAAAGTGACATTACGTGAAAGTGACATATTTGTCAGATGTGGTAACCCATACCTGAAATGTGATCCATCACTGCTGGGGAGGGAACACACACTGCAAATGAGGGCGGTTTCAAACCGTCTTTGGTGAACTGCAGTTTTAAGGAGAAAATACTCAGCAATGGTGTTGCCTGATGAATTTGCACATGGTTTGTCTTAAAGCATATTAAAAACACCACACAGACAAAAATAAAAACTTAAAACTTTTTTAAAACAGGGAACTTAAAACTTTTCCCCACAGGGATTTAAGAGTCTCTTAATAACTCTTCATTAAAATCATAAATATCAAATCTGTTACATGGTAACAGAATCTCAGGACTGATTGTCAAGCTTGTTTACTCTTTGTCTCTAGGTACGCAGTGCTACGTTTTAATCAATACTTCAAGACCAAACCTGCAGTAATGGCCCTGGAGATCCCTAAATGAGAAGACAGCACAGCCCAGGATGGTCCAGTATCTGCTGGCCCCATCACTGAGGTCTTTTTAGGCAGGGGCAGGTAGAGGGTGCAGGGCTTATGTTTGGCTGAGAACTTCCACAAATCCTTTATTCCTTTCCCAAATACATGATGCACATTTTCAGACTCCGCTTCTAGTTTCCCATACAATAAGTGTTTTACTTGCAAAATATTTATGAATTGTTCTGGAGCACCAGTTCATTCCTGGAGTGGAGATTTCTGTGGTACTTCCTGCTCTACATTTCGCAGTTTGAAAGACATTTCTGAGTGATTTTCAGTGAAAGGGGCATACAATGATGCGTAACAGGGATACGTTCACACTGCAGCCTTCTGTTCACATAAGATTCATACAGAATGTTCATTCTGTCCTGCTGTGGTTTTATAATGCTCCTGTCAAACTGTTATCTTTCTTTGTAATGACAAATGCTCGAAGACAAAAAATAATCTGGGATTTTAGCGGGAAATTTTTCTGGTTTAGAGCCAGTTAGGAGTGATGGAAGAGCTAGACAGTTACTGAGTTTAAAATCCTGCCCTGTCCTGTCCTGCACTTCCCTCAGCAAGATATTTAACCTGTAATCGGTCCATTACAGGCACTTGATGAACAGCCTCCACCAAATGCCAAGTAATCTTTCACAGAATCTGATCTCACTCCAGACTTATCCCAGCAGTCTGGACCATGAGAGAATTTCCACCTCTTTAGCTTGAGACTGTTGAGTTTACCACTCATCACAGGCTGTGGAGTATTAAAGTCCTCTCTTAAAACATGACTGCATTTAACATAAAACTAAATTGTGTCTTGTTTTAATCATTCTTAGTCAAAAGTGCAAACATTCTTAAAACATCAGTTTATGTTTCACAGTCTTTTCGTGCAAAGAACACTATTTAAAATACGTTTCTTTGTTTTTGCTGTTGTCATAAAATAATTTGCCCATTTTTGAGCGACCCATTCCAGTAGAACCTTGTTAGTCCAAAAGAAACACAAAGTCATCATCTTCCTTTAAAGAAAAGGCCATAAAAGAGGTCACAGAGACAGAGCACACACAGAGTGAAGTCAATCTCATTAAACCTGCCAGGAGTGTTTAGCCCAATGTTCCTGCAAAATTAAAACACAGTATTGTGCTTCATATAGTTTCATTTCCGGTGCTGTTTGGAGATGGAGACTGAGCGGGCATGTTTATGTGAGGCTGAGTGGTGTGCAGTCAGTCCGTGTGTAACTGGAGTGTGTCTGGCAGCGTTCTCATCACAAGTTGAACACAATGTTTTGAAACTGTGCTCAGTGAACATGAGTGTTAGGCTCTGTGTCCGGTTCAGGTTAATAATGAAACCCTTGAGCTGCAGCGCCAGCTGAGGCCATGAGGCTCGTCCACAAACCTATGAATTGTTTTGTAGCTGATGTTTCTCTGAGTTTAAACTGTGTCGATGCCTCAGTACTGATTCAGATCTTCTGTGTTCCTTCAGCTCAGATTCACAAATGAACTGATGTGCAGATTTAGAGTGAATCTCATGAAGAATTGTCCTGATCATATTTTACCTCAATAAAATTAACAGTAAGATATTTTGCATAAATTCTTCCTGGAGACAATGAGTTGCCTTTCATTTTGAAATCAGTATAAATTAGGGACTATTTTTTGTACTTACAATGGTACTTCACAGACTGATTTACAATTAAAACCTACAGAAACTTGGGAATGTGGATTTAATTGTGATGTAACTGTGTGTTTTTATTTGTTTTCCTTTCATATGACCTGGACACATTGTTGACAGTTTGTGAGACTGAAACTGTAAGGTCAGTTTCTTCTTGTCTGTGTCACTGGATGGTTTGTGAGTAATGCATGAAGGATTTATTTATAGGTCATAGATGGAATGTTAAGATATCAGTAATATACATATGTGAAAACCACTTTCAATTTGTAAAATATGAAATCATTTATTAGCTGTTATGCTGTGAAGGACAGGTATAATGTGAAACAGAAAATGTTTACAAGCCCATTTCCTACAAAATGTTGTTTTGCTGTTATTGCATTCTCAAATATCTACATTCAACAGTTCAGCATGGCCATGTTTATTCTCTTGGGAATGAAGGTTTATGGTGGAAATATGAAGCATTGTTTCAGAACTCCACTACTGTATGTTTATTAGTTATTGCTGATTTAAAGTGATGCTGTAAGTGCTTTTTCAATCTCTGCTCTTTAATGGGATGTTTACAAAACTTTGGTTGCGATTTTTGTGGTTGTTGAAAGCAAACCAAACAAGTCATCTTGTGCTTCATTTGTTCTTTTGTGAACGTAATGAAATAAAATGTACAGATTAGCTTTCATTTCTTTGTCAACACACTTTCAGTGTGGTTAAGACAGTACACTCTCCCTCTGTATTGTTATAATTTCATTACTCAGTTGTTTTTGTTCCTCATCTCCTTTTGCTCACCCACAAGCCTTTTGTTTGGTACATTTAGGTACTTCATATTGAATTGCCAGTAATTCGATATGAAGTTTATACGTGTACAGTGTGTGTGGTATGGTATTCACTAAAAAAATGTGATGTATGTACTATGAACTACAGTTTGAATAGTAATCTATTATTAATAAAAACAGATCATTTTATGGAATTGCATAAGTTTTGTGTACAGCTATTGTAGAACAGCAATATAACCTGGCCATTTTATACTGCATTAGTTAAATTCTATAATCAAGCATAAAGTTGTTTTCTTGGGTAAACATGAGAAACGAAGGGGCTTATCAGACTTATTGTGTATTATTGTAAGAGAAATAGAGGTATTACACTGTTAAAACAAGATAAGAATGATGTTCACAGGTCATTGCCTGTACACGCTCTCAGATGAGTTATGATGAAAACCTCAGATGAGGTTTTTATAGTAGCTGCAATTAGCTTTGCCTCATTGATGGATACAGTTGGCCATCCACATTTTTGCAAATGTGGTGTTTCATCCCGGTTGACCAGTTTTGACAATTTTATTAACAGCTTCATAAGACACTGTCATCAATTTGGTTTTATACATGCAGCGTGTAAAGGCTAAAGATGCACACAGAGACAGAGAGAGACAGACAGAAAGAGAGAGAGAGAGAGAGAGAGAGAGAGGCAGACAGACAGAGAGCGAGCGAGTGACACAGACAGACAGAGATAAAGAGAGAGGCAGACAGAAAGAGAGAGAGAGAGGCAGAAAGAGCGAGCGAGTGACACAGACAGACAGAGATAAAGAGAGGCAGGCAGAGAGAGAGAGAGAGAGAGAGAGGCAGACAGAGAGCGAGCGAGTGACACAGACAGACAGAGATAAAGAGAGAGGCAGACAGAAAGAGAGAGAGTGAGACAGACAGAAAGAGATAAAGAGAGAGGCAGACAGAAAGAGAGAGAGAGAGGCAGACAGAGCGAGCGAGTGACACAGACAGACAGAGATAAAGAGAGGCAGAGAGAGAGAGGCAGAGACACAGACAGAAAGAGAGAGAGGCAGACAGAGAGAGAGAGAGACAGACAGAAAGAGAGAGCGAGAGAGCAGAGAGAGAGGCAGACAGAGAGCGAGCGAGTGACACAGACAGACAGAGAGAGAGAGAGACAGACAGAAAGAGAGAGCGAGAGAGACAGACAGAAAGAGATAGAGGCAGACAGAGAGCGAGCGAGTGACACAGACAGACAGAGATAAAGAGAGAGGCAGACAGAGAGCAAGCGAGTGACACAGACAGACAGAGATAAAGAGAGAGGCAGACAGAAAGAGATAGAGGCAGACAGAGAGCGAGCGAGTGACACACAGAAAGAGAGAGAGAGAGAGGCAGACAGAGAGCGAGTGACACAGACAGACAGAGATAAAGAGAGAGGCAGACAGAGAGAGAGAGAGACAGACAGAAAGAGAGAGAGGCAGACAGAGAGAGAGAGGCAGAGACACAGACAGAAAGAGAGAGAGAGAGGCAGACAGAGAGCGAGCGAGTGACACAGACAGACAGAGATAAAGAGAGAGGCAGACAGAGAGAGAGAGAGACAGACAGAAAGAGAGAGCGAGAGAGACAGACAGAAAGAGATAGAGGCAGACAGAGAGCGAGCGAGTGACACAGACAGACAGAGATAAAGAGAGAGGCAGACAGAGAGCAAGCGAGTGACACAGACAGACAGAGATAAAGAGAGAGGCAGACAGAGAGAGACAGACAGAAAGAGATAGAGGCAGACAGAGAGCGAGCGAGTGACACAGACAGAAAGAGAGAGAGAGAGAGGCAGACAGACAGAGATAAAGAGAGAGGCAGACAGAGAGAGAGAGAGACAGACAGAAAGAGAGAGAGGCAGACAGAGAGAGAGAGGCAGAGACACAGACAGAAAGAGAGAGAGAGAGGCAGACAGAGAGCGAGCGAGTGACACAGACAGACAGAGATAAAGAGAGAGGCAGACAGAGAGAGAGGCAGAGAGTGAGCGAGTGACACAGAGAGAGAGGCAGACAGAGAGAGAGAGAGGCAGACAGAGAGAGAGAGAGGCAGACAGAGAGAGAGGCAGACAGACAGAGAGAGAGGCAGACAGACAGAGAGAGAGAGAGACAGACACAGAGAGATAGACGCAGACAGAGAGTGAGCGAGTGACACAGAGAGAGAGAGAGACAGACACAGAGAGATAGAGGCAGACAGAGAGCGAGCGAGTGACACAGACAGACAGAGATAAAGAGAGAGGCAGACAGAAAGAGAGAGGCAGAGACACACACAGAAAGAGAGAGAGAGAGGCAGACAGAGAGCGAGCGAGTGACACAGACAGACAGAGATAAAGAGAGAGGCAGACAGAGAGAGACAGACAGAGAGCGAGCGAGTTTCACAGACAGACAGAGATAAAGAGAGAGGCAGACAGAGAGTGAGCGAGTGACAGAGAGAGAGAGGCAGACAGACAGAGAGAGAGAGAGGCAGACAGAGAGTGAGCGAGTGACACAGAGAAAGGCAGACAGACAGAGAGAGAGAGAGAGAGAGGCAGACATAGAGAGGCAGACAGACAGAGAGTGAGCGAGTGACACAGAGAGAGAGGCAGACAGACAGAGAGTGAGCGAGTGACACAGAGAGAGAGGCAGACAGACAGAGAGAGAGAGAGGCAGACAGACAGAGAGTGAGCGAGTGACACAGAGAGAGAGAGAGGCAGACAGACAGAGAGAGAGAGGCAGACAGAGAGAGGCAGGCAGACAGAGAGAGAGAGGCAGACAGACAGAGAGAGAGAGGCAGACAGACAGAGAGAGAGAGAGGCAGACAGAGAGTGAGCGAGTGACACAGAGAGAGAGGCAGACAGACAGAGAGAGAGAGAGACAGACATAGAGAGGCAGACAGACAGAGAGAGAGAGAGAGGCAGACAGACACAGAGAGAGAGACAGACAGACATAGAGAGAGAGACAGACAGACATAGAGAGGCAGACAGACAAAGAGAGACACCGTGCAGGCTGCTGTCCTGTTTCCAGGTTTGTATCAAAGTTCCGCTCCTGTTACAGTCAGAGGTCTGGCGCTTCTGCAGCTGCTTCTAAACACTGATGATGATGATGATGATGATGATGATGCTACAGCGGCGTTATTGCATTTACTAATTTATCGCAAGTTGCAGTTGTAATATGGCGGAATTTCATTGCTGAATTTTGCATAACTGCAGTTATCAAAAGACAATAAAAGTGACAATAACAACTTCGCAACACGAAGAAATGTTCTCTATTTTAACACACTGAACTCATTTTGGGCTTGTTCAGCTGTTTTTTTTATATTGGGTATTAAACCATCGGTACTGCAGTAAATAACTGTTAATGTTTTTTACTTGGCATATACAGTGCAAATCACCTTAAATAAGAAGTAAAAAAATAGCACTGATTTTACGTGGAGGAGTTTCCTCAAAGTCCGAAGACTAGAATGAAAGCAACACGACGCAATTTATTTTGATGAAAAAGTGCACATCACAGAACAATCTCAGCGAAACATGCGCTTCAACATCAAGAACTGAGTTTGCTGCCCTCTTGTGCTCACACTGCAGAAACGCAATCTAGTCAAAAGATTGTAGTTATAAGCACAGTCGATCCAGTGCCAGTACATGAGCAGTCGTGTGTGTCTGAACTAAGACTGATTTTATTTGCAAACTGATTAAAATCAGCTAATCGTGTCACAACAGCATGTTTTTGCCTTTGTAAGATGTTTATCTCAAGTAAAGTTTCATTACATACAGAAGTCACTAAATACAGTAGTCTGAAACTGTGCAAAAACAGGTTTAATTTTATAGATTTAAAGAAGCAAATGAAAAGAAAAAGCAACAGCCAAATCCAAATATTGACAAACAAACACAAAAGTAAAACCAATGACCTATTACAAAACAAGTAATAATCAGAAGAACATGTTTAACTTGACACACTCTGCAGCAATGTGATGTTGTCTCCTTTCAACATAATTCGTCCTATTGGAGAGGAAATATATTTAGGTTTGTGTTACCTTATATAATCCAAGTACATTTTAAATCATCAACATCAGAAAAGTTCACTTACCCAGCGGCTTTCTGTTCTTGGTCTTCATATGAACCTCCTCTGCATCATCCAAAACCAGGTTCATATACTCATCAAATCCCTTGAAGCAGAAAATCTGTGCTTTTAATCACAGGGCCTGTCTGTATGATCTTACTGGTGATATATAAATTGTGCAATATACTTTACATATATTATGTATTTCAATAACACACAGTTTACTATGAATTCCCTACTGTGAATTGTCATGTTACAGTTCTCTAAACATCCTGAATATATCGTTTCACTGTACTTTCTCCTTACAGAAATCCACTGGTGATGAATGTGAGCATTTGTGATTACTCACAATGATGCAGCCCTCTATCCTCATGCTGACCTGTTCATAAAGCCACACTTGGATCCGAGAGCGCTGCAGATTGGGGTAAGATTCATAAGTAACTTACTAAATGCGGTTCTTTAGAGCAACATGAAGTATTTAACCCCTCAGTTATTAAACAATATCTAAAAAACAGGCAAGTAATAAAATATAAACTTACGTTTTGTAGATACCTGAAAATAAGGTTCTGATGATGGCATTAAGAAAACAAACCAATATAAACAAAACATAAGAATACACATCACTACACTGATTGCTTTGCATTATGCCCTTACTTGGAAGCAGATGTATGCAATACAGTCAACTTTACAAGATAAAATCAATACAGCTTTTCAAAAAGTGCACTACACTTTGTAGTATGAAAGGATACAATGGGCTGCACCATAACCTTCTGAACCTTCTGTCCTTGACCTCTGTACGCCATTCTTCTCACTAATGCGCAATACTTCAGATCAGAGCTGTTACCGTAATACCGTAAGACTTACACTACTGTCAAATGACCGGCGCCGTGACGAGGGGCTCACGCCGGTGTGTCAATGGCGACTCCACAAGTGAAGTAGAACGGCGCATGCGCAGTAAGCAGACTGTTTGTAGCGCCACCTGCGGTTGGGAGACACTCTACACGGAGCCTGATTCGGGTGTTGGTAGAGGGTGAAAAACCCAAAAAACGTTTGAATTGTTTTGGTTTAATGGCTTACAGATGCACACATTGGTTTGTTAGTGTTTGTCTAACTTGTTCTGCTGCTAAGGGGTTAAACCAAACCCTAAAGGAGGAAGTTAGAAAAAATACTGTTTAGCACATGAAAAAGTTTTGATAAATGCATGCATCGCATTATATATATTTATAATCAGAAAAGGTTGTTCGATTGACATTAAGGATTTATGTGTATTGGCTGAGTTTTATAACGTTAGCTACTGCAAATGAACTAGCCTGGTTAATATGTAGTTTACCTTTGATTATTGTCAACACTCACATTAAATTCACTTTATTAAGGACTACAGAAATGTAAGTTGCAGGCATGCAACTACATCTCATGCCCCGATAAACTCACACCATAATATAAGCAAGTGCATTGATTGTTTTAAATCTTTTCAGCACACATTCTTATTCATAGACTATAGACCATATATTTGGATTTAGGTAAACGTTATTTTACTGAATTCAGTAATCTAACTCTGACTTAGACAAAGGAACGCAGTATGGCAAAGCTACAGGTCTTGGGTTCGTTCGACCTTTCATACAGTACCCATAATATTACAGAATACCATCACTGTATCATGGTACTGCCACAGTGAGTTTTTGTAAGGAAATGCATAAAAGCATGTTCGTTCCTGATCCAAAATACTGATACATAAACGAAAGAAACAGTTGTACTGCAGTGCACATAAAAACTGTGGGGTCATACCATAATAAAACAACAACCACACTGTCTGTTTCTTCTAAATCCTGCATGTGCCTGGAGATGAACCTGGAGACACTTGCAGAAACCGCAGTTTTCTACAATTGTTTCAGTTTAAAAGAAACAAAAGAAAATCCATAACTTTAAGTATTTTCGACAACAGCCTGAGTGCATATATTTGGGGCGAATGATTGGTATCATTAATACATCCTTCAAGTTTCATAGCTTTAAACGTCCTCCTTATCAATAACGTAATTTCCCGGAAAAGCAAATGTGAAATTGCCAGATTTGTGACGACACAACGTAGCTTCATTTTCACCGGACCTGCAAGAGAACAACACCTGCTTTTGCGTCACTGGCTCCGCCCACCGTCGTTCCGTCTCAGAGAGCGGAAACGGGCCTCACCTGAATGAGCAACATCCTGTTTGTTTGATTCATCCAGTACAGCCTCACTGCGACTGTAACCGCGGTAAGATGCCAGTCAAAACGCGTGTAATTCATTTAAAACGCGTGTTATTAAGTCATTTAAAACGCGCGCTATTAAGTCATTTAAAACGCGCGCTATTAAGTCATTTAAAACGCGTGTAATTCATTTAAAACGCGCGCTATTAAGTCATTTAAAACGCGCGCTATTAAGTCATTTAAAACGCGCGCTATTAAGTCATTTAAAACGCGCGCTATTAAGTCATTTAAAACGCGTGTAATTCATTTAAAACGCGCGCTATTAAGTCATTTAAAACGCGCGCTATTAAGTCATTTAAAACCGCGCTATTAAGTCATTTAAAACGCGCGCTATTAAGTCATTTAAAACGCGCGCTATTAAGTCATTTAAAACCGCGCTATTAAGTCATTTAAAACGCGCGCTATTAAGTCATTTAAAACGCGCGCTATTAAGTCATTTAAAACGCGCGCTATTAAGTCATTTAAAACGCGTGTAATTCATTTAAAACGCGCGCTATTAAGTCATTTAAAACGCGCGCTATTAAGTCATTTAAAACGCGCGCTATTAAGTCATTTAAAACGCGCGCTATTAAGTCATTTAAAACGCGCGCTATTAAGTCATTTAAAACGCGCGCTATTAAGTCATTTAAAACGCGCGCTATTAAGTCATTTAAAACGCGTGTAATTCATTTAAAACGCGCGCTATTAAGTCATTTAAA
Organism: Chromobotia macracanthus; assembly: GCA_036877525.1. Taxonomy (NCBI): domain Eukaryota; kingdom Metazoa; phylum Chordata; class Actinopteri; order Cypriniformes; family Botiidae; genus Chromobotia; species Chromobotia macracanthus. The sequence goes on from JAZGTH010000008.1 coordinate 14,144,628, forward strand.
ACGCGCGCTATTAAGTCATTTAAAACGCGCGCTATTAAGTCATTTAAAACGCGCGCTATTCATATTTTATTGTGAATTGAAGTGCAAACCACAGCCAGTTCTTTTTCTTTTCATTCATTCGTTTGTTTGCAATGCTTCAGCTTCTCTTGTTCTGGTTATAAGATGTGTGCTGTTTAGAGGCCAGAGTCCCTGCTGAAACGGTTCAGCATAGACTCAGAAATAGTCTCAATTTAATTGACTGCTGGTTTGAGCAGCTCAGCTTGGCTGTGCAATGACCATTTTACCAGCTGGAAAAGACACTTTGTGACTTTAAAAAAGCACTGTCTTTATTTATTTACCTAGAATTCACTTCCTTTGTGTTTTGAAGCAGATGGCTCACAAACGTGGCATTGACGGGGATCTGCAGTGTGCATGTGGCTAAAACAAGGTAATATTTGATGTTCTCAGCAATATGGCTTTCTTAACTTTACACAACACTGCAAGCATTTCTGATACATGAGTCCAGAACTGACTGTATCTGAAACAAACATGAAGATGAGGAATCAGGGTTGTGCACTATTCAGAATTGAGTTCCAGTTTGATTCCTGATATTTGAATGAAGTAGGATGCAGCATTGTAATTCAAATGTTCATTTAATAGGTAGAAAAGGTATGAAGTTGAAATGACACCAAGTAACTACTAATGAGATTTTCAGTATAAAATACACCGAAATATGTTGTCATACGTTTATGGTGATATTAATCATTAATGTTTGATGTCATCTGAGAATATTATCTTATTCTGAAAACAATGTGTTGGACACTGTCTAGTGCTGTATTCGCAAATTATTTTTTATAAACTGTCTAGAACTTAAAAAAACATGCCTGCTTAAGGAAACAAGAGAAAACAAGGCATTCTGTACAAAAATATAACAGTTACATTTTGTTGCAGTTTATTTAAATGGGAATTTATTCAATACTGCTAACCATCATTACAATGCCTGGAGAACATTTATTATTTGCTTTAAATGCACATGTGACACTTTATTTTTATAGAAGGTAGCACTTCAACATTAAAATCCATATTTGAAAGTTGATTTTTTTTATTGAAGGCTATAGGTAATGCTTCGTACAACAGAACCGTAGCTCTAGGCCACGGGCGCGTTCACGCCGCTCCTCCGCCCAGCTTCTGTTCTCTTGCTCGCTCGCGGCCCTGCGCGTGCTCGTTCGAGACTTTCCGCTGCGCGCTACGCTGAGGATGGTGGATCGCAGGTGATGATGATGATGATGATGGTGGTGGTGGAAGAGGAACTACGTTGAATTCTCTCCCGAGTTTTTAACACACCCGTCTGACGCTCGTTCACACCCCGTCTTTCGTGCCGTCTCACTCTTGAGGCACTATGGGGAATGAAACCAGCCTTGAAGGAGAAGGCCAGCCCGGGCAACCAGGAGGCGCTGTCTCCGCGGTTGGAGCCTCGGCTTCCATTTCAGCACCGGCGGTCGGTGGACAGCTCCACAAGCCGAGCAATGGAGCGCCGGTGGCGGGAACAGGGACCGGACACGGACCGGGGATGAACAGGTAGTCTGAATCTTAGCAACAGGGCAGGGATCCTGTAGGTCGTCCCGAACTGAGCGGCCTGTGTTAATTGTTTGGGCTAATGGTCTATAAGATGTAGATACATGTGTAAGTGCACAACAAACACAATTACTCTGCCGGACGCCTGCTGTTGTGTTGTATATATTTGATGTATATATGTATACATTATTATTATTATAGGGAATCGCGTGTCCAGTGTTAGGTTATGAAATCAAGGCACATGTCAATCACCTTCTGTATGTGATTGAATCTTAAATTAAAATCAGTAGAGATGAATGCAACACTGTAAGCGTTCTTAAAGCCTTCACTTCATCAAGTCGCACCTAATGGTGCTGCTATCAGAAAGCGTGTGCACTGAAATCACACAGTAAAAGACGAAATATTACAGAAATATTAGTGACGAGGATCCATGTGACTACTCTGTTTCAAGTGCAGGGCAACATCTCTGCTTCTGTTTCCAGCGCAGTCTGTGGAGACAATGCACCAAGTGAAGTTCCCTCCATACAAACAGTTTAATTCGTTTAAAGAGCGTGTTGGCTTGTGGCGTGATAGAAGATCATAGATCATAGTGTAAAGATGATAAAATCAGGGTTATATGATCATATTTTATACAAAATATATGATCATATATACAATATATATTTTCTGGATCTGGTAAGAACTCTCGCTGCTAAATTTTGGACTTTAGTCCAGATTGGAGCTCATAAATACATGAACTGGCTTTTCTTCTTCAGGAACAGATATGTTCTGTGTGGACTAATGGCAGGATTAGTTATAGAGCTGGGTTAGAGGCCTGTTCACCATTCTTAATCACTCTTTTGTTTCTGTCTATGTGAAGGGGTAGGTTGTGGTTTGGGGAGTGGGTTGCTAATTTCTCAGTGAGGGTTGCTCTTCCAGGATCTTCCCAGATCTAATTGTCCCTGCTTTTCACATTATAATATTAGAGCTCTACTCTGCTCTTACTGTATGGCAACAGCTGACTCATTTGCAAATGTAATACATTTTTATGACTGTGGAGCATTGTTAGATATCAGATCAGTCAAAAGTATTTATTGTTTTACAGAACTGCATTGGTGAAACATGCAGCAGGATTTATCATCACTTCAGGCTGTCTCAAGAGTGTGTTTGTAATTACTGAAACAGCCAGTGAAGCATTAGCAGTGCTCACAGTCTCACTGATTGCAATTACATGGGTGGAGTCCACATTTAAGGTCCATGTTTGCACGTCTAAATTTGGTTCATATAATTGAGTAATGCAAATATGAGGGCAGTTGTGACCTTCTGGTAAGTGAGTCGGGCTTGTGATCAGAAAGTTGCTTGTTTAATTCCAGCGCTGGCAGGTAGCAACTGAAGTGCCCTTGAGCAAGACACCCAACCCCTGATTGCTCCCCAGGTACAGTAGTGTGCTGCTCACTGCTCCATGTGTGTTCACGACTTGCAGTGTGTGTTCACTTCACCAGTGATGGTTAAATGCAGAGGTCACATTTTGGGTATGGGTTACCATATCTGACAAATGTCACTTTCACTTACACAATACCTTCCACAGATCATTTGCTTTCAAATGAAAATTCTGTTGTCTACCCACATTCATTTGATGGTATCCTGTAAAATGTATTATGAAAATTCTCTTGAATTTGTCCCTGAAGGTTCAGCTGTCTCCTCTTTAATTCATAGACTGATGTCTTTCTTTTTACAGTATCCAAGGCAAACCCAATCAGTCAGACCCGTGCATGGGCCCCAAACCGGAGGACCCAGTAGGTGTGGGACCTGAAGACCTGGCACAGTGCCAGGGCTCTGCTCAGGGTCAAGCTGCTCGAAAAAAACTCCAGGTAGATGTTAGGATCAGCAAGAGTGGGCACCCGCCCTCTGTCTCACCGGGGGGCAGTGCACCAACCTCGCCCTATTCCCTGCCCCAGATTGCACCCATGCCCAGCAGTATGCTCTGCCCGGTGTGCAGGACCACAGATCTGACAGGCACCACAGACGGCCAGCCAAACAGCAATAAATGCACGCAGTGCCACTCCATAGTGTGCAACCAATGTGGGTTCAACCCTAACCCACACCTCACTGAGGTAAGCAGCCTGCAGATCCTTCAGATCAGAGTTCTAATCCTGTAATGACACAATGCTTTTGGTGTAATTTTTTTTGTATGCATGTGACGTGCTGCATGCCTTTGTTTTGGAGAGCCATTGACTTGACTGTAGTGCTTTACTGTAAATAACACAACACTATAGACTTCATTTACTAACAGAAATCATTTACTATTTTAAACTATTTTAGAATGCTATTGTCATTCTGCTTGTTTAGTATTTGTTTTCAATGCCTTAGTTTAATGTTCCTAAAGTACTACTTAAGAGTATTACTACTGAAGATGTACAGTGCAGGTATCATGTTTACAATGTTACACAGTCAAATAAAGAAAACAGATTATTAAATCACATTTATTTGAAAGACAGTTAATTGTCAGCTAAAATTTAATGACTGTGGACATACTGCTGTCTGGAGAAACAAATTCCAGACTGACCCTGTATTTGTGGCATAAGAGGGAATCAAAAATCACATGGGATAAACAGCAGAGACAGAAAGAGAGCGAGGGAGAGAACAGTGCAGTTGCAATGACAGGCAATAATGATTTTTGTTTTTATTAGAAGTACTGTGCTGACTAAAGTTTTACTGTTGCCAATAGATTTCTGAAGAGGAGGATTGTGGGTAATAAATCCTTCGCACACGCACGCACACACACATGCACACACACACACACATGCACACACACTACAGTATATAGTGTAGAATCTGGGTCTGCTCAGAAGACGGTTCACTGCGGCGGGTGCATGAGAACATGTTTGTGTTTCCCCCTGTGCCCCAAGGTGAGTGTTTCAGCAGTTTTGAGGTGTAAATGAGTTCTAGTGCTTTTAGGCGCTGACAGCACTGACAGCACTTTAGACAGCGCTGACACACGCCTGTAGATACTCATCAGCGTACAGAAGGCCGTTCCATTCTGCCATTGGTTGATTCTCTATTTATAGATCTTGCTCCTTGATCTCCACTGCCAGAGAAAACAAGCGGAGAACATCATGAAGAACAGGATGGAAGCGTAGATCATGGTGAGCAAATGTGGGGAAGAAAGGAGGATCAGATTTTATCTGGCAATTAAAAAAAGCACTGTTCCCTCTTTAAATGTCTTGGGGAAATAATGGCAGAATATGAACATTCTGAATTCTTCTCATGTGTTCTTCAGATATATGTGAAGAAATCTGCGAAGAAATCAGATTAGAATGCTTTATTTCCTGCCTCCTGTCTCTGATGGTCTCAGTGTCTTCTGGTTTTCATGCTATCTACAGGAGCCTACATAGGGCTAACAGCAGGAAATGAGTGCAGGGCCTTCTGGGCTACAACACGCACATGATTTCATGCTACTTCACCAGCACTAAACAAATGTCCCCAAGGCAGCCCCCAAATGCTGTTTGCATTTATATAATATATATAATATCAGCATGGTAAAATTGGATCAGAAGTGCGTAAGTTGATATTGATATGTGAAATGGCTGCTGGTCTCTGAGGGTGCAGTAAAAAGGCTTTGCTCACCACAGAAGCATGATTAATCACACACAGTAGAATCCGCTGTCTCTCTGTCTCTATCTGTCTCTATCTGTCTGTTTGTCTTTCTGTCTCTCTATCTGGGACAATTTTCCATAATTTTACCTGTCAAGTTACCTGCACATTATTTGTTTCTTCTTATTAAATGGCTTTCTGGAATACATGGAAGATTTTTAGATCATAACAAAAATAAATTCAACCAAACCTTTAACTGGTTCATAACCTTTAAACTGCTGTACAAGTTCTATAGGCCTCTATAGCAGGCACGCGTCAACACGCGTGCCTGCTTTTTCTGCCCTCAGTTTTGAATGGTGTGATTTGTCATTCAGTTTTATTAAATCTATTCATGTTTCAACATGTCAGCTGCAAATATTGCATTACTGTAGGGACATTTGACAGTCTAATATACTAACATCAAACCCCTTGAATGATTATAATTCATTCATGAAGTCAGATGTGACTTTTGATCTTATTAGTGACATTACATGGTAGCTTTTAGTTCATACATAAAATGTAATTGGTACCTGCACACACTAAGCTCACTGCAACAGTGTCAGGATGTTATATGGTTGCCAGGGTGTTGCTATATGGTTGATCAGGTGTTGAGTTTTTTTTAAGCACTGATTGTAAAAAGAACTATTGTATCAAGGCACTTGCTGGTATTACTTCATCTTGGCCTCTGTTCCAATGTTAGGAGTTTTGTCTTCTCCGATCATCTGTATATTTTCAAATTGGCATTCTTCATTGTGTAAAATTAATTATCAGTGTTCTCATTTAATTACAGTCAGTAAATAGTTGATTGTTTTTCTCTGTCTCAGGCCCAGGAGTGGTTGTGTCTGAACTGTCAAATGCAGAGGGCATTAGGGATGGACATGGAGACACCACGGTCCAAGAGCCAGCAGCAGATTCACTCACCGTCCCAGACCAGCAAATCTCAGTCTGCACCCCAGCCCATGGTGCCCCCGCAGCCACAGACTCAACCGCAGTCACACCCTCCCACAGATGCTAAAAAGCATACTGTCCCTCAAACTGCCACTCAAAGCAAACCCCCTGCTCCAGGTGCTGTCCCTCTTCCAGGTCTGACCAAAGCTCCATCCCAGCCTGACCTCTCCCGCTCTGTCCCCAGAGCCCAGGCCCCAAGGCAGGACCAGTCCCGCAGTGCTGGAAGTTCTCCATCTCGTCAGCTGCCACCACCAGAACAACCTTTCGGGAAGCTCTTCGGTTTCGGTGCATCACTCTTGAACCAGGCCAGCAGTCTGATGTCTGTGGATCCTGTGCAAAGTACACCTTCAGCCCAACAGCCATCATCTCCCAAACCCATGCAGAAACAATTGGGACCCCCTGGGCCCGGTCCAGCAGGGGCAGCCCAGCCTGGTTCACCACGACAAGATGCTGCCCCCAACCCCAAAGTGTTGTGTCCGCTGTGTAAGACTGAGCTGAACATGGGGGAGCCAGCCATGCCTCCGAACTACAACCTCTGCACCCAGTGCCACACGCAAGTCTGCAACCTGTGCGGCTTCAACCCCACACCTCACCTGACCGAGGTAAGAGAAGGGTATGTTGAATCTAGATCATTTTCTGGAGTTTTAAAATGTTCCACATTGATGCAGCATGAAGTCTTTTCACAGAATTGTTCTTTGAGGCTTTTCAGGGGAACTTTCGCATTATTGTCATTATTTTCACTGTGACGTGTCTTCCCATTGGAGCTACTGGCCATCAATCAGAATTAACCCCAGGCTAAATAAATCAATCAAATGGATATACAGTCATGTGAAAAAATTAGGACACTATGAAAGCTTGTGTATTTTTGCAACATTTTGGATATATGGATATTTAATCTCAATTTTAACAGTACAGAAAGATTAAAGTAATATATCTAAGCAATTAAAACCTAAACCTCAGGCAGTTAGTTTGGTGTGCTCCAGACTGTTGAAGTGAGAGTGACCACCATGGTGAGAGCAAAAGAGCTGTCAGAGGCCTTCAGAAAAATTTTTGTAATCAGCCATTCTACTGTCCAGAAGATCTTCTACAAGTGGAGGGCTTTTAAAACAACTGCCAACATGCCCAGGTCTGGTCGCCCCAGCAAGTTCACCCCAAGAGCAGACCGCAAGATGCTAAAAGAGGTCTCCAAAAACCCTAAAATGTCATCTTGGGACCTACAGCGGGCTCTGGCTACTGTTGATGTAAAATTTCATGCCTCTACAATCAGAAAGAGACTGCACAAGTTTAACTTTGCATGGGAGGTGTGCAAGGAGGAACCCTTTGCTCTCTGAGAGAAACATCAAGGCCAGACTGACATTTGCCAGAGAGAATGTTGAAAAAGACCAGGACTTCTGGAATGTTCTTTGGACAGATGAGTCCAAAATTGAATTATTTGGACACCAGAGCAAAGGACATGTTTGGCGTAAACCAAAGACAACATCCCAGGAAAAGAACCTCATACCAACTGTGAAGCATGGAGGTGGAAGTGTCATGGTTTGGGGCTGCTTTGCTGCAGTAGGACCTGGTCAGCTCACCATCATAGAATCCACCATGAATTCTACTGTGTATCAGAAGGTGCTTGAAGAACATGTGAGACCATCTGTTCGAAAATTAAAGCTGAAGTGGAACTGGACCATGCAACATGACAAAGACCCAAAACATACTAGTAAATCAACCAAAGACTGGCTGAAAAGGCAGAAATGGAGAGTCCTGGAATGGCCGAGTCAAAGTCCAGATCTGAATCCCATTGAGATGCTGTGGGGTGACTTGAAAAGGGCTGTACATGCAAGAAACCCCTCAAACATCTCACAGCTGAAAAAACAAGAAGTGTCTCACTGCAGTTATTTCAGCCAAAGGAGGTAACACTATTAGGGGCTAGGGTGTCCTATCTTTTTCCTCAGTTAAAATAGGCATTCTTTTCAGTAAAAACCTGAACAAGCTAAGCAAGGTCTTCAGGATTACTATAAAGTTCCAGACAGGTTTGGGGATAAACTGCAGGGAAGTGGAAACCTCAGTTTTAAGACATAATGTTAGTTCTTTCAGTTGAGCAGTTTATCATATCTTCTAAACATCTTGCTAACATGGCAATGCTGTATTCCCAATTTCTGCTAAATGGAATCTCCTGGACATCTGTGCGATAGGGTGTTAGGTCATTACAGAGCAGTCTTTTTCCGCCAGTGTTTTTGTGCTAGAATTAGAAACAATTACAGACCTTTAAGCTACCAAAGAACCGTTACAAGGAGTTGACTTTAGACAAATGTTTTAACTGACTTTTATGCAGGCCTTCTGGAGTGAATGAGAAACAATAGTTTAAGAATTTTGCATTCATCCTCCAGCCGACTCTCCGGGCAACAATATGCAATGTTCATATTTTAATGAATGTCAAGTATTTTGGAGTGTGAAGGATTGTTTTAATGATGGATGTTTATTACATGAGCCACTGATACACATGTAGTTTGGTAAGCTCTTGTGTTGTAACCTCCATTCAGGTTTACTGATATCATATAAAAGTTCTTCTGATGCTGGCTGTTGTACAGATTGCTTATATTGCTTATAGCATTGCTTGCCCACTCTGTGAGATCAGCTAACCTTGCTATCTGAAAACCCTTGTTTTGCCTAGAATGCAAGGCGGCATTGCATGCATTTAGCTGGAGAATGATAGTGTCCCAGAATGCAAGTGGGGGTGAGGAGAGAGATATATAAATATCTGTGAACATCACTTAGTCTAATTAAAAAATTCCAACAGCTATTTCACCCAATAATTACATATGCAATTTATTTTTATGCATATTAGATGCTGAACTCACATGATTAAGCCTGAGGTGCCACAAGAAAACTGTCATATTTGCCACATTTTTATTTAAATTAGCCAAAGGAAATTAGGTGTAAAGGTATCAGAACAGAATGACTCTTAGACACAAACAGACAAAGAGCTGCCAAAAGATGTTTGTATAAAACCTGATTAAAAATGGAATAACTGGACATGACCACATTTGACAACATTGTAACAGTTTTGTTTAACATTTGTATATTGTCCGACAAACTAATACAGTGGGCAGTATGTAGTACACTAACCTTTATTTCTGACCATATAATGTTAATTAAACAAGTTGTTGAATTATTGTTGGGATGGATTCATTGAAATCGGTGTAAAATAGTTGATTTAAAATGACTCTCATTAGCACAGAACTGTCTTGCTTTCTCTTTAAGTGCATTTACAGCCAGACCAAAGCTTCCTGAGGCACTGTTTTTTAGATGGAAGTCGTAATGTAGCACGTTTTCTGTTGCAGTGTTTTCCAAAGTGAAGGTGTATTTGGCATCCTGGAATCTGTCTTTTTCTAGAAGATTGTAATTTTTGTAAAATCTGCAGAAACCCCTGATTCAGCACTCTTCAGCTTTATACTGAACAATCTAAATATTCCACAATAGTTTACAAAAACCAACATGGTAACCATAGTTTCTGCCAAAATAGTTTCTTGTCTAGTTTAATGTTACTAGTATAAAATCATAATAATAATGGATCTACAAACATTGTGAGGAGCTTATGTACAGTGTACAAGCATATGGTTGCACCTGGGCCCCAGTGTGGTGGCAATTAAATATGCAGTGTCTTGGCCGTGTCTGACGCCCTCCTCAGTGAAAACAGGGTAACCACAGCTTAGCAGAATTTGGATTTCATTGTGTACTATGTTCGTTCACACTGCTAGACTGAGGACTGTTTCAATGTTTCACTTGTAACATGTCATGTTACATGTACATGCATGTAAACACACACCGGTTCTGTGATGTAACAGGAAGAGCTGCAGCCGTCTGGTCAGTGTGCGAGTCAGCAGATGTGACTGCGTGGATCAATCCGCTGACCTTCTCCCTCCTGTAACCTGGGGAGCGACGCCTCTGATTATTCTAGTAATGAAAGGCGAGTTCTACTGTTCCCGAGATGAGTTATTAGTTATTGTCTTCAAAGTGGGTTATGCAAGCTGTTATAAACAAATATTCACTTGTTTTTCATTAAATTTCCTGCTTGTAAGAGATACTAAAACTATTTTTCTAAAAACACTTTAGTGTTCTGAAGAAAAACAGTTGTACACTAGTTCACCACAGGGCTAGGCTTCATAAGGCTCAGATGCCTTCTCATAACTGAAATGGGAAGCAGAGACCATTGTGATGTGTTGGTCTCATGTAAATCTTTTACAGAGAGGTTAATTGAACTGGCTGGACTGTAAATGGCTCTGTTTGGTCACAGTGCTTGTATGTCTGAGTGGTGCACTAATAGAATGAAAGATTAAACTTTTTGTTTTGCAATTCTAATGTAAATGTGAAACCTGAAAACAGAATCTGCGCATCACTGCATGACACATCCCACAAGAATCTGCGCATCACTGCATGACACATCCCACATTCATTTTTCTATAAACTACTCACATACAACAGCACTGATACATAACGTCCACTTTACTTGAACACAGCATATAAAAAGGAAAAAGGCTCAGATGGCTGTGTGTCTTTGAGCTTTGCACAAGCACTGAGCGAACGCTGCACCTGTTTATACTTAAGCTTCATTGTGGAGCTCTGGGGGACGTAGAATCAAAAACAGTCTTAGCCTCTGCTCAGAATTGTTGTTTTATATTTCATATAGTTGTTCCCTATATAACGCTCTATCCAATAGTTAGATAAAATTATAATTTTAATAATAGTCTTGCCCAGAATGCGGTTATGCTTGCTTGCTTGATTTCACCAAATCCCTTTTGATAAATCACATGTAATCTGACAATTCACCTTGTCTACAACTTTATCCCTTTATATGTATGATCTCAGGTCACTGTTTCATGATACATATATCATGTTTTCCCCTCATTTTCAGAGAAAAGAATGGCTGTGTCTCACATGCCAGACTCAGAGAGCAATGTCGGGAAGCTCAGATGATATTCCACCTTCTGTGCCACTAACAGTCAGATCTCCCCGACTGCAAGGACCAGTCAATCAACAACAGCAGAGAGGACCCAGTCAGCAAGCTGCTTTGAGACCTAGCAGCCCTCAGCAGCAAAAGCCACTTGGTGCTCAAGTAAGTGGTCCCTTCTCTCTGGTACAACAGGGGGCACCACAGTCCAAAGACCCCTCACAAAACTTTCCTGCAACTAAATCTGAGACACAAAAACAAGATCATGGCATTAACAAGAAACAAGCTATGTCCATAACAGAAAAAGAGGAAAACATCAAAGCATCGTCTAAAAAGATGAGAAGTAGTGGCATACAGAAATCTAAACAAGATGACGCGAGTGGCCCTCTGTGTCCTTATCACCGCTTTCTGTGTATTTCATAATAAATCACTTGAACATTCTATGTAATGTTATATTTCAAATAATTTACCAGTGTTACCTGAAGATGTTAACGTAATCACTATTTCCCATGCCCAAGTGCACAGTGATGAGTCAGCATCATTTGTAAACTGCCTGTTTAACTACCCATTATGAAGAATTGATGTCACAAACAGCTCCATGTAACTATTAAATGTAACACACTATGTAAAACAAGCATTATTCAACGTTATCATTGTTTTTTAAATGTATGCTGTTCTTATTTACTGTTAGATTTAATATGTCGTGTTATTGTGTATACCATTTGTGTACTGAAATGTTTTATTTAATTCTGTTAAGTTTTGGTCTCATCCAATCCAGATTTTGCATGCTTGTCTAATGTGCCTAGTCATGGGCATGTTTTGTATATTATGCTTGATTAATTTTTTTGTGTATCTGTCAGTATAATTAAGTTATTGATCATATGAGACATGACCTAATGCAATGCGCTCTCTTTTTACAGGATTCCAACAAGTCAAGCACGCAAAGTCTGAGTGATACAGGCTACTCCTCAGATGGAATATCCAGCTCCCAGAGTGAAATTACTGACTTGATTCAAGAGGACTCCATGAAACTTAATGAGGGGGGCATCTCTGACCAACACAGCCTTTCAAGTCCATCAGAATTAACAAAACTGGAAAGTTCAATGCAGCCTCTGTTAGAATCACGTACAGCCAGTGACCAAGGACAACATTGCGATGGGAGGGACACAGAACAGCAGAGACCTCGATCTCTGACTATATCACAAGATCAGGCATTTGAATCCGATGAGGAAGCATCAGATAATTTCAGCTGTAAATTAAGACATGACTATATGGAAGACAGCAGTGCAAGCAGCCTTTCTCCATTACCAACCAGACAGAAGTCGCATAAAGACCGAACAGATGAGGAGTTCATAAGGAGACAGATTCTGGAGATGAGTGCAGATGAAGATTTGTCAGATGTTGAAGGCCACATAAAGACCAAAAGGACTCATAAACATACTGGTGATCTAGGAAAAGAGAGACGTCACCTCACACAGCAATCTAGTAGTTTTGACACAAAAGACACAAAAAGCACTGATGGTTTATACAAGTCAGGAGAGAGAGATGACATGATGGCCTCACAAGGTGGCCTGAGACGATTTAAAACTATAGAACTAAATAATACAAATAGCTACAATTATGACATGGAACTCAGCACAGATCATGAACTCAGGGAGCCTGAGCTTGAGATGGAAAGCCTTACTGGATCACCTGAAGAAATGTCAAGGGGGGAATACTCATCAACGCTCCCAGCGACCACACCAAGTTATACCTCTGGGACTTCTCCTACCTCTGTGTCATCAATGGAAGATGATAGTGATAGCAGCCCTAGCAGAAGACAAAGGCTTGAGGAGGCAAAGCAGCAAAGGAAAGCAAGGCATCGATCCCATGGCTCACTATTGCCCACCATTGAGGACTCCTCAGAAGAAGATGAATTGCGAGAAGAGGAAGAACTCCTGAGAGAACAGGAGAAAATGAGAGACTTAGAGCAGCAAAGGATTCGCAGTACAGCCCGAAAAGCTAAAAGAGACAAGGAGGAACTAAGGGCGCAGAGACTCAGAGAGAGGTCAAAAACACCTCCTAGTAACCTATCACCTATTGAAGATGCATCCCCAACAGAGGAGCTCAGACAAGCAGCTGAAATGGAAGAGCTTCATAGATCATCTTGCTCAGAATACTCTCCCTCCATGGATTCAGAGGCAGATGGATTTGAAATGGGTTCAAAGCTATACAAATCTGGAAGTGAATACAATCTACTTATGTTTATGTCTTTGTACTCACCAACAGAGAAAACCTCTGCTGTCTCACCATCTGGAGCAGATAAATCATTAAAAAGTCCTGAGGAAGTTCATGAGGAAATAATGCAAAAAGAAGAAATAATGCATAAGCAGCAGCAACAAATTTTAGGAAAACGAGGACAACAGGAAAGAGTGCTTCAGTCAGACAGTAAACACCATTTAGATTCTGGAACAGCATCTTTGAGTCCAGGTACAAGTCCAACTCAACTCTCAGCTCCAGTCTCTTTATCAGGAAATGATCCTGCAAGGAGAGGGGCACAACGGATGCATGCTATGCAAAGTCATTCACAACAAAGTAGAATGAACACCCAAACGTCTGAAGTAGGGCATAAAACTGCACAGACACAACCTCTGGTAACAACAACTACACCAACAACAGTCAGTGTAACTGTGGCAGCATCAATGTTCATATCACAACCAAAACAACCAGTTGTGTATGGAGATCCATTGCAAAATAGAGTTGACTTTGGTCAAGGAATTGGATCTGCAGTTTGTCTCACCCAGAGCAGGCCACTGATTACAGATCCAGCTATTCCACAAATTGACGCATGCCTGGAAAATCTTGGCATCCAACAGCAGCAACTTCAAAAGCAGCAACAGAAGCTCCAGCAACAGCAAGAGCTCCTTGAGCAACAGCTCCAGCAGCACCAACAAAATGCTCCTTTCGCTCGGTACAACTTAGCTAATCAAGTCCAACCAATACTGTTAAAGAAAGACTTAATGGTAAGCCAGAGTGCTGGTGGAAGCATACAAACAGTGGTCAGTTCCTCTCCAAAAATATTTCTGCTTCCTCCACTACCCTCATCATGCGCTACATCTATCACTCCTACACTTGGCCATGATATATATGGTGGTTTGGCTTTGGAATTAAAGAACAAGTCTGCTTCAGTTAATCACTCCACAGGGAAGCCACAGGTAATGATGGTGCAGTTGGAAAAAGATAATACTCTGGGAGCTACAGTGACTCAGCTTTTTAAAAGAGAGGAGCCTCAACCACCACTAGAGGTGCTGGATCTCACTGGACAGATTAAACCAGAGAATCAGTTAGCTTGCTGTAATGTTGTTTATAAGTTGCCATTTGCTGGTAGTTGCTCAGGTTCGTTTGCTCAGAGAAGTAAGACATCGCCTGCAGAGTCTAATTTATCCACAGAGCTGTCCCAAGCTCCTGGGCTTCTAACCCAACCTGACAAAGATGGCTACCAAGCAGATATACAAAGGGCAGCAGATAAACACAAATCTTTAACTTTGCCTCCTCCAGGGCAACTTCCACCTTCAATGTCAGATAACCATCTATCAGGTTCAGGTCTCCAATATTATAAGAGGGCTGAGCCTCAGAACCTAGCAGTGGATTTAAGCACTATAAAACAGGCATATGAAACAGGATATCTGGGAATGGGTGCCCAATATGGATCTTGCACAGATCTACGTCATCAAGGAGTTAATTCAGCTCCATCATTACCTTTGCGAAGATATGGCTCAATGTCTAATATTGATGCAGTGTATGGTTATCCTTCTCATGATCTTGGTAGTTTTCAAGAATCCAGTCTTGCACAGTACAGTGCCACTACAGCCAGAGAAATTAGTAGAATGTGTGCTGCTCTTAACTCGGCTGAGCAATTTGGTTGTCATTACACAAGCAATCCTGAGCTTCTGCAATATGGTACTGGAAGAGGTGGTCCTGCAGGTAAACTTAACCTTCAAAAAGGCCTAGCGTCTATTAGAGCCAACCTGTTGTATGGGTCTGATGGCAGACTCGCATTGCATGGTCAAACACTCACAAATCTAATTAATGCTAGACAAGATAGCCTAATGTCTTTATATCACCCTGCAGTAAGGACAGCTGATGGCATAATATACTCTACTATCAACACCCCAATAGCCTCCACCCTTCCAGTTACAACTCAGCCTGCTCCTGTCATCAGTCCTGTATTAAAAGGAGTATATGGACCTTACCCTTCAAATAATGTAACTGCTGTACCACTGGCTACCCTCACCAGGTTGCCTCAAGTCACCACAAGAATGCTCCTTACCACCCAAGGACCTTACAGTTATCATCCACCAGAAACAGCTCCAGACACTTCTTTAGTAAATATATCACCCATTAGTACTTCATATGATGCTCCAGTTTACCTGGGAAAGCCTACAACACCTCAACATGTCAACATATCAACAACTTCATCACCAAAAACTGGTCAGCCTGTTTCAAATTTGGGTATGCAAAGTGTACAACCAGCTCAGACCAGTGCAGTGCCAGTTAAATCAGTCATAAATGAACAGTGTCCTCTGGCTCATATTTCAGCAGAAGGGACTACAACTCAACTTAACCAAACACAAACACAGTCCAAGCTTCAATCACAGGTCAAAAGTCAGGAACAATCTCAAGCATATTGCCAGTCTCAGACCCAGCCAATTACCAGAGTCTTTTTAGATTTGGCTGTCTGTAACACTTTACCCACATCTGCTAGTATTAAGAAAGAAAAAGAAGAGGAACGTTTGCAGCTGCAACAGGAGCAACTCTTGCATCTAAAGCGAGAATGTGTTGAGTTGGAGAAACTTCGTCAGCTGCGTCTACAGAAGGAGTTGGAGAGGGACCGCTCAGAGCTCCAGAGGCACAGAGAAAAAGAACACCTTTTAATGCAGCAGGAGATACAAGAACTACAGACCATCAAACAGCAGGTTCTTCAGAAGCAACAGGCTGAGAGAGAAACACAGCTTGTGCTGCAACGAGAGCAGCTGGCTCAGCAGAGGAAGCAGCTAGACCAAATTCAGTCCCTGCAACAACAGCTCCAGCAGCAACTTGAAGAACAAAAGAGCCAGAAAACAGCAGCCATTGAAGCTGCTGCAACTGCCTCTGCTGCTACAACAGCTCAAAGTGCCATTCAAGGTGTAAAGGTTGACAGAGCTACACTACCAACGATCTCAATTATATATGATCAAAATGGTACAATTGTTCCACAGGAGGGTCAGAGTGTTCAGATCTTACCTTGTGCTGACGGGCAGGTGGTCCAGTCCATGGTGTCCAATAGGCCTTTGCCCAGCTCTGCTTCAGAGATGTCCTTTAAGAATAGTGAAGGTCATGGAAATTGTCAAATTATGAGGAAGCAAAACTCAGTGCCCCAATTGAAGAATGGGTCAGTGGATGAGTTGGTCAATAGTATTGTAGATAGCAGTGTCCAAACTGATGAAGAGGACGCCGAAGACAAACTCATTTCTCAACGTCACAGAACCAGGCGTATAGCTGACTGCAGTGTTCAGACAGATGAAGAGGACCAGGGTGAGTGGGAGAGTCATCCAATACAAAGGAGGCAGTCAAGGTACTCCAAACAATCTGAATTAAGTGCAGAGACTAAGAGTGATGCATCTAAAGTTACATCTAGCATTGCCATTCAGACTACTAATGACTTATGTCAGACAGAGTCAGCCCAGTTAGGCAGAATATCTCCAGCCATACACATTACCATGGCTGAAACATCAAAGGTTGAACTCCACTACATATCAGCTCCAGAAAGGACCCAAAAGGGAGAGAGTTTGGCCTGTGAAACTGATCCAGAAGCCCAGTCCCAAGGAGTTGTTGCTCCTCAGCTCAGTGTTCCCACTACGGTTAGCCCATATTCCACTAGTTTGCAATTAGTTGGTGCCACTCCAGCCAAATTTGAAAGGAGAAAACCAGACCCATTAGATATTGGATACCAGCAGCAAACTCTGCAACAGAATGAATCTTCATGTCAGCCACCTAAATCTCCACAAGTGTTATACTCGCCTGTGTCTCCACTTTCCCCCCATTGTATGTTGGAGACTACCTTTGCATCCAGTGAGAAACTTAACAAGGCACATGTAACTCCTCAGCAAAAAGCCTTTAGTGCAGAATCACCTCAGAGACATCAGACTATTTCAAGGCCTATAAAGAATGTTCAGTGGTTCGTGTCAGATCCTAAGCCTCTCAGCCCAACATCAGAGAACCCAACCAAGACAAAGTTCTCCCTGTACCAAAATCAAGCCATTCCAGGAAACCAGGTATGGAAACATTTCATTTGTAAAAATGTTTACGAAAGATTTTTTGGTGTTGGTTAAAAAGATTAAAGTTTGTAGATTATAATGTCAGACAATGCATTTAATCAATTTTCTGGTAAAATATCTATACACCATGTATACAAAGTGCCATATAACTGCATAGACTTTTTGACTTTCTTTAATGCCTAATAAAGCATCTCAGAGTGTCATATATAAAGTATGTGTGGCACACTGGTCATTTACCTAACACCACAGTCGTTTTTGTGAAAACAGTTTAATGTGATGATGAAATCATGCTTATTGCCTTTTTGCTTCATGATATCACTTGTTTATATGTCAGTGCTGTTGTGTATTCCTCAAGGTAGTGTTGTTTACACTACTTTAAGGAATGCAACACCATTCACAACAGACCTTTTTGTTATGGATGGTGCTGTGCTTTAGATCTTCTGTAAACAGCACAATGTGTGATTGCAAGGTGATTTGAGAGCATGGCCATGTCAAATTGCTTAACTATTGGTTTGTTTTCTACCAGAACCAGTCATGATATTTGGTCAAAGATAATCGTACCACACATACTTTCTGCTTATAAACCATTAAAGACTGTCATTGTATTGAATTCATATGGTCATGTTGTGTTCCAAAGAAGATAGTCATACAGTTTAGAAATGACAAGTAAAAGATGACATTTTCATTTTTGGCGTATTCCTTTTATTCTGTATATCCGAATATCTGGTTAACAACGTATTTATTTAAATACTGTTTTTACAAATCAGGGCATCCCAAAAGAGAAATGTTGTGAGATTTATCTCATTTCTAGGGACAAATTTGTACCCAACACAAGTATGTATACAAACACGCACAGGAAAACTGCTATTTCTGATAAAATCAGAGAACTATATAACTCTACATGCAGATTTCTTATTTTATTTACTATATTCATGATATAGTGTTTGAAACAAATACTTTCTGTTTTAAATACACTGTGCCTTTTTTTAACAGTAAAATATTAGGTACAAGATGCTGATACAACTAAAAAGAATTCCACCCACTTTAGCTATGTTTATTAGGAAGCTGAACCCTTAGGAAAGCTTAATTGACTCTAAATGTATTTTCAGTAGTTATTTGTATATCCCAAAATTCTTACAATATGTAAGACGAAATATGGAAAAAATGAAAGGAAAGTATTTTCTACTGATACAATTCATTTACATTTTATGCATTTGGCAGACACTTATCCAAAGCAACTTACAGTGCATTCAAAGTATACATTTTATTAGCACCTGACTGTGTTCCCTGGTAATCAAACCCACAATGTTTGTACTGCTAATGCAATGCTCCACCAGTCGAGCTACAGAAACACAATGTATGTGTCAAGTTTAGAGTAAATCATCAAGTAAATCATTGTCACCACGCAGACATTTCTAAGCACACTATTTAATACATTTTTTAGTACTTTTTCAGTTGTGGAAGATAGTAATACAATAACTGCATATTTTCATAAAGCTATTGTCTTAAAACTATTTCTGGCTACATTTCTACTGTCATATTACTGAATCTCAAACATCTCTGCTCTCCAGATGTCTGCCCTGCAGCAGCAAAATGCAATGATGAGAAAGGTGAAGAGAACTCTTCCCAGTCCCCCTCCACATGGGACACCTCTACCCATTGTAACACCAGCAATACCCCAAATGCACAGCACCCCCACCACATCTCAGAGGCCTTTGCCACGTTCTGCTCATGGTGTTATGAAGGCAGGCTTGCTAAGTGAACTGAAAGCTGTGGAGCAAGAGTCTTCCAAATTACGTAAACAGCAGGCAGACTTGGAGGAAGAGGAGAAGGAAATTGATGCTAAACTACGCTGCTTGGAACAAGGCATCACCCAGCGCAAGGAGACCAGAGTTAAAGAGAGAGAGAGGCGAGAGTTGGCATATTTGAGATGCATAGGGGATGCACGTGACTACATGTCAGATGGTGAGCTGAACAATTTGCAACTAGCTGGGGTGACAGCTGACACTTATGAAGAGAATGGACTGATGTCATGCCCAAGTACAACTCCTCTTAATGCAGATTTAATAGCATCTCACTATACCCCTACCTCCTCATATGTTTCATATCAGTATCCACAGGCCCAGCCCATACCCACACAACCACCCACTGCACCTTATCAGCAAATTGGGTTTGAGCCACCACAGTACCCAACCTCTTCACAGCTCCAGCCTGGAACCTTCCAGCCTCATCCTCCTCAACCCTCATCTTACCAGATTCAGGGACCATACCAAAATCATAGCCATGGTCAGCCTTCTTATGAATCTGATATTGTTTTGCAACAGCCCAGTCACCAGGGCTTTCAACAACCCACTGCACCAGGGCAGACGCTGCCTTATCCTGCCCAGAGCTTGTCCTATCAACCCCAAGCAGGCATGCTTTCTGTTCATGAAAGACCAGGACAAACCTCACTTGCTGATCTTGAACAGAAGCTACCCACAAACTATGAGGTTATAAGTAATCCTTTAGTTCCAATAGCAACATCAGCTCAAGAGACTGGATTCAGTAGCACCTATCCCTCACCACTGAATAATGCCTATGGTCAGTATCGCTCCTCTGACCATTCTTTGACTGAGCATATTCCAGATCCATCATCATGGTACTTAACAGATGGTGTCTATGCCACAAATCTAGAACAGAATATCCCAAGGAATTATGTCATGATTGAAGATATCGGTGAACTTACAAAGGAAAATATGGGGTCTTCTGGCATGTCGCGGGAAGGCTATGAAAATGAGAATGACCCACATGGACCAGCCTATGGGGCTGGGTGTGAGAATTTGTATGGAAGAACTACAAACACCTATCAGAATGCAGTAGATAGCCATGGACATCCAGGCACTACTGTCAGTGGAGGTTCTGTTTTTTACTGTGATGACTATAAGCATTCTTCCCACAGTAGTGGGGGAATAGGCAATCAGAAGCACTTAAACAAAAATGTGGCACCTCCTGTTTCATCTAAGCATAGCAAGCATAGGAAGCAAGGCATAGAGCAAAAAATCTCCAAGTGCTTTCCAATTGAAGAAGCTCGAGATGTAGAGTCTGATCTAGCTTCTTACACCATGAAATCAACCAGTGGTAGCTGCACTGTGGTGTCAAGGACTGGTATGAGAGAGACCTATGATCAACAGAAGTACTATGGATCAAGGGAGGTGTTAAAAGAGAACGATCATCTTTATGGCTCTGGCCGTTCAAGGTCCACAGGTTATGGGATAGATAATATCTCCTCCAGAGACTCCTCCAGAGGTTTCTCCCGAAGTAAGTCTTATGAGAGGAATGCCATGGAGCAGTCGCAGAGGAGCGTCCATAGCCGTAGTGCCCATCCTTCTACGCGTACGCAGAACTCAGAGGAAGAGAGCCCCCTCAGTCCAGTTGGAAAGCCTGTGGGTTTTGGTCATGGCTCTGTACCAGATCCTCATGATATACGAAATCAGTATGGGTCTAGCCACTCCTTACCAGATGTACAGGACCATCATATAAGGGATATGAAGAGTCATGTATATAAACCAGATGACCCTTACCCTGCAGATGACATGCACTGTGCTGTATCAGATAGTGAAGGTAACTGGTGCTGAATTACAAACTGCCTGTTAAAAAGCATCCAGCAATGCATGCATCCTCCTGCATGCAATTTATCTTGCCTTGAAGGCAGAGAAAAGAAACGTTTGAGCTATTGTATATGAAAGCTGTGCATCAATGCATGAACCATATATGCCTTTTTTGCTGAACTGCATGATGTGTTCTCTGTTTGAGATTGTGATTGAGGTGTCTCCGTTTTCTACAGTCTTTTTTACTTATTGATGGCTGTTTTATGTTGACTTCCCTTTTTACTTTTTTTATTTGGGCATTCTGCTCCACCTTGCATGCCCTCAGTGTGTTCATATTCTGTTCTGCTCCATCTTTTCCATTTTGTACAGTGACTGTTTTCTTAAATTTCCAAAAAAGCCTATCATTTGGGTCAGGAGGAGACAGACTGGTTTGAAAAACCATCTGAAGCTCGGTCAGATCGCTCTAGACACCATTGGAGTGGAAGTCATTCATCCCCTAGCAGGAGAAGCAATGTTAGACACACCTACCATAATTATGATGAGCCCTCTGAAGAAGACCTGTGGCCTCAAGATGAATGTGGCCATCAACTGCATTCCTCTTCCACCTCTTCCAGGGAACATCGTCACCATGGTAGCAGCTCAGGAAGGCACTTCTCTTCCTGCCATTCCTCTTATGATCCCAGGTCATCACGTTCTTCACAATCCCATCCCAAAGATCCATCCACTCGCTCAAAAAGCCGTGCCAGCTCATCCACTTCGCAAAAAAGATCTTTAGATTCACGATCTGCTGGCCACCGAGACAGAGTGGCTCAATATCATGGCTCAATTGGACAACAGAGAGAGAGGCAAATGTGTCCATCCAGGAGAGAACAACAATCTACAGCAGGCCCGCAAGCATTTCCCAAGCAGACAGGGCCTCAACCACCTAAAGCAGCACAGCAAGGACAGCAACAAATGGGACAGGCAACTCGTACACAGCAGCAGTCACTACAGCAGCCCAGGCAACAGCCAGCAGCCACAATGGGAACAATTCAGCCCACCACAGCTACTGGCACAGGGGCAGGTACAAGCCAGCAGCAATGTAAGCCAGGTCAGGCTTCTGCACAGGCAAGACAACAGCCTAAAGCACTGCCCACTGGCCAGCCCAGCCCTGCTATGGTGACTTTTCCTTCATTCCTTCTCATAGTAGCAACAGTGTTTAATCCATTAATTAACGTGTTCTTTAATACAAGTTGTTTTTACATTGAGTTACATTTACATTGAGGTTCATTGACATTGTTACTTTACATTTGATAAATTATATAGCATACAATGTTTTTACTTTGCCTGTTAATTGGTTGTATAGGCAAAACCAGACACAGCTGTGCCTGCTGCTGCACCAACTCCTGCGGTCGCTATTGGTTCAAAAGCTGCACCACAGACTACAAAAATACCTCAGGCTCCTGCCACAGGAATTGGTAAGCAGAACTAACTTTGCAAATTCAAAGCACTCTTCTTTTCAGTACAGTATGATTTTTCAGTACAGTATGATCAACACTTCTTCATTCCCAGTCTTCTGTCAGCCTTTTTTAGTTCAAGCTCGACTGCCCAGTAAGTTCAGTCGAGGTCCCAGATGAGAAGTCAAGCTTGAACTGTAAACCCAGTTGTAGCATGTCAACCCATCTCTAAGGTTTTCTCTCTCTAGGGTCAAAGACAGCACCCCAGCCAGGGGGGATAGGCAGCGCTGCACACCAGCCTGCTGAAGGGGATAATGTTCTCACCAAGATCCTGCAGGGTGGAGCAGTGGAACAAGCTGGAAAATTAGGAGACGGTATTGAACTATGACAAATGTTATGACAGATGTTATGGAGAATGTGACATGTCTTGGCCAAGGATAGTGATTATTTAGCAGATGTTTCTCCTCCAGAACTGCTTTTAGTGCAGTAATTTCAGCAATAGCCCCCAAGAGCAGTTAATGCAAATGATGGAGGCCAGAGCCAGACTTTATTTTTTTTTTATTTCATCAAATTCTGAGTTTGATTATTTCAAGGTTTTCTTAATAAATATTAATATTGCTGCTTGTTGTTTGTTTCTGTTAAGTCTCTTCTGTATCTCTTTCACACAGCTGTGTCTGCTCTCGGAAAGAGGTTTTCTTTATTTTGGTGACGTGCTAAGAGGAAGGTGAGGCGCACAAACCTGGTGAAAAGACTACAATTTTTACATGCTGTTCCAGGCTTGTTAATGCAGTGCTAGTTTGCTGCTGATCAGGCTGGTGAACCAGCATAGCCACTTAGTCTTTCTGAAGAATCCAGATAAAAGCCCGGTCTGGGAACAGCGTTCATAACACGCTGGTTTTATCAGCAGAGCAGACACGTGTTACATAAATGATATTTGTTTCCTGTTACATAGATGAATTTGTTTCTGCCATTGAAAATCTTCAGTTGAGAGTGGGGTACACCTGAAGACACTGGTGAGTAACCGATCAGCTTGAAAGTTATCTAGGCAATTTAAACCTTAAGATAATTGAAATATTCCTTTTTTTGTTAGATTGGGTTGGTTATTGCCAGAAATGATCAGAAAGCTTTTCCGCTATTATCAGTGATTGTGACACATGCTTGGAATTTGTCCTCTGCATTTAACTCATGCACACACACACATTGGAGCAGTGAGTTGAGTGTTCTGTCTCACTGCATTGTTGGGGATAAAGCAGCAGTAATAATGCTTGAACTAGATATTTGCATATGTTATACATAATTTTATAAAAAAAAGGATTGATGTCTCATTAAACTGTGTTGAAATGAATGATTGGGAAGCAGATGGAGCAGAATGGCTGTGTCAGCACTCAAGACTCTTGACATAAGATCTGTGTGAAATTAGTGCAAAAACCTTTATACAAATACACAATTGAATGCAACTATATAGGCAGAGGTGTTTTGGCTGGTGTTTGGGGTGGAGTGGATAGTTTTGGATGTTTTCACTCTGAGAGTAACATTATCTAAATTTCCTTCAGTTACAGTAAAAATGCTTATCTATAAATGCACTCAAGTTTTGCAGTAGAGAGCTGTTTATAGCAAATATAATATCAGGATTTTGGGTACGAGTGGTTCTTGAGCTGCACTCGTAAACAAGATATTGAGTATTTTGTCTTATTTTTCAGTAAAAAAAAAAGAATTTTGCATGAAGCAAAACTGCATAGGATATTCAGACATGTTTTGAGAGAATATATCTTAAACATAAATGTATTTGTCTTACTGCACAAGAAAAATACAACTTGTTTATACCTGTATTTGGTCTTGCTGTTTATGCAGTAAGACAACACGCATATATTCACGATACATTCTGTCTTAATGTCTAATGCAGTGTGCAAATGCAAGTGTTAGTTCTCAAGCAAATATTTAAATAAAGCCACCCAAAAATAATACTTTGCCCGTAAATTATTCACCCGCAAGGCATCCTAGGAGAATATGACTTGTTCATGAGTCATGAGTTGTATTAAATAATATTGTGGCTCTTCCCAGCTTTGAAACAGCAGTGAAAGGTTCTCATTATTTTGAGACTCCAAAAAGCACATCCAGTCATTTTAAAAGTAATCCATACGACTCCATCCAAAATTAACTGATGCAATAATATTGTATATTTATAAATAAATAATCTAAGCTAAAAAATAAATAAATCAAAGCTAGCCTGTTATTGCTAGCCTTTCTGAAATTGCTTACCCTGCCTTTAAAGGAATTAGTGGTTCAGTACAGCACCTGTAGAATGCTGTCTATGGCTGTAAATATATTGACTATTTTTTAAGGCGAAAGTTGTGGTTACAGTAACTCACAGCGGAAGAAAACAGGGCCAACCTTTCAGATATTTTTAAAGTCGAAAATTGAAGCTTGTATTTTTGTTAAAGCCCTCACATGAATGATTCATTAGGAATATCAGTGGATAAACTTTTGGTTGTCTTATTGATGTAATTCCTGCATTTAAAAGAGAAACTGGGGGAGGACTCAACTTTTCTGTTGGAGTCAGATGCAGTCGATAGAGCTGAACTATTACTGAACCTAAAACATTTCTTTTAGTACTGTCTGTTCTATCAGTACCTGACTGGCTCTGTGAGTTGATTATCATGCGAAAATATTAAATATGGTAATATCGCTTTATTTCAGATATATCATCCAACTTATTACCAGTTTTAACGCAAATCATGCAGCTGAAATTTAAAGGCATGATCAATACAACCAGCCAACACTGGAGGTAAAATTTCTCTTCCAGAGCCTTGTTGTAACTGTTGACGAAATACAATTCCCAAAATGGCAAAACTGACATGTTATAACTGGATAAACCGCAAACGTTTTGTTGAAGATGTCAGGCAATCACAAGTCATAGTTTTCAAATGAGGACTTTGCACCAGGAAATGAGTGACTCCCTTACAAAGGCTTCAGATGAACAAAGTCTCTCAAAGTCACTTAGATTAAAACATGTATGCTCAATTTCTAAGAACTTGTCACTGTCTATGAATGTTTTTGTTTCTTACTTAGTGTTTGTCACAAGTAATGAATGCAAATGTGTAAACCGTAGACATGGAATGCACACACAAAAAATGTATGTATAGATGTATGAGATATATTTATGAATCCATATCCACGCACTTTTCTCAGAGCCTTTTATGGTGAAGCCATGTGCACCTTGTGTAAAATGCTGGTTCTTTTATGTAGAGGTTACAGTTAAAGTCCAGAGGTCAGTAATGGGCCAGAATGTTAGCATAGTCATAGCCATCTTCTATCAACACTTAAGCCATTGCTATCACAGAATTCCCTTTGTTTCCTTGTTTGTTATTTCAAATTCCAACTTCACTTTTTTTTTTTTTTTTTTTTTTTTTTGCCACTTAGGAACTTAGGAGCCTTATTGATATTTTTATTCATATACCTCAAATATTGTTTTAAAAGCTCCATATCCTTACTTGATTTATTTTGCACAACTGTACACTGCTGAAAATGTACATATATCTCATAAACACTGCTAATGTAAGATACTGATTTGTGGATTTATATTTCTGGTATTTCTTTGTTTAATGTTTGGTATTATTATTATTATTTATACTGTTGCTTTTTTCCCCTCAACAATCTGATATTGTGGGGGGTTTTATGTATATAAATTCATTTTGTTGTTTTTTCCTAAAGCAATAGCATGCTAGTTCATACAGAGCACAAGGATCCTCACTCAAAAATCTGCATTTATCTGTGTCATACATAGAAAACTCTACTCCATCACCCCACATATTTACAGATACACAAATCGCCACAAACGCATTTGCTGGCTACGAAGAGAGGATGAACCAATAATGTTCTATGCAATAATTCACATTAAACCATTTCCATTGTTACTTCATTCACCAGTACTGCGTGACGGTGGATTCAGATATGAATAAGGACATGTTTGTGTGTCTTGTATGAAGAGATCAAGTTACTAGATCTTCTTTTTATTTCACTGGCATGTTTATAAAACCCCTCGTCTTCCCTAGTTTTCAGGGAATCTGTTGCCAAAGGGGTTTACTGTGTGGGCACTGTGTGGACTGTTGGTCTTGGACATCCACTGTCTCTGTTCCTTGTGGCATGAATCTGCTCAACTCTCTTTAGCTCTTTGTAGTCTTGTCATCTGCCGTTTGTGTCTGTAAAATGATCAGGTGATCAGTCAGGCTTATGCACTTGTTTTTCAGTCTCCTTCCACAGGAAATGCTGCTATAGTTTTGTGTTCGGTTTGTGTGTTCTGTTATGGTTTTCAGACTGGGTTCATCATTTCATGTAACTTGTCTTTGTGCATTTGATAGCAGACGATAGAAAATGATCAGTTTACTGATCCTTTTCTCAAACACTTTCATAAAACTAACTACTCTAAACAAGTAGTTAGTTTCTAGCAGAATGTCCCGGCTGCTCTTGTTTTGTAGAATGATTACTGTATGAAGCATGAACTCATCTTCTTTATAGAAAAATCAAGGCACAAAAACTGCCCATAACATTTGAGTTAGGTGAGATGGAATGCTGTTTAGTCAATATCTATTTTGAAGAATGATAACTGCTTCTTACATCACTTTACAATAGTTATATTCAATAACAGGTGCGGAAGCCAAAGTTGCCACCGCAAATGCCAGCCTCAGTGATAGATAATGTGAAAACAAACACATTCACACAAACTGGCATGTGCATGTACACAGTTACAAACACACACAAACATTAACTGTTGCTGTAATACTATTTTGTACAGTGTTTAAATATCATATAAAAGAATGTTATGATGAAGAAAAATCATTGTATCTGTTGCTGGCTCTCAATGACTGTTGTCAACCGAGGAAAGAGAGACGATTCAAATCAGAAAACATTTGATTCTATATATATTGTGTTTGTTGAAATGAAAAATATCTAAAATATCATCCTGTGCCAGAAAAGACGGTTTAGAGTAAACAATCATATGTGCATTTCTAAATTAAGTTTTGAAGATTTGAAGTCAAAACAAAGGCCACACAAATCCAAATAAACACTCACAAATGAAAGATTCACTCACTCTTGTAAGTGCAAAAGAAACTGAATGTGAGTCCGGTATTCCTAGTGAAATAGTGATTTATTTTATGTCTGTTAAAAAGATCAACTTTGGTGCATCATGTCATGTAATGTGTCATTTGTTTCCAGACTGGAGAAGAATAAAGAGAAGTTAAAATGAACATGGTCTGGTATAATGTTTTAATACACTTTATATTCAGTTTTTATTCTCTACTTTTATTTCTTTTGTTATTCTTATTGTCTATGCAACTCTTGCAATTATTTTTATTATTTTAATTCATCTAAATTAAACTATTTTGTAACAAAAAAACTGTTACATTTTATTTCTTCACTTGCAAATTCTCAAAGCAGACAGTATTTAAGGGATAACTTACCCAAATCTCCAAAATTCTCCAAAGTTCTAAATGTTACCCTAACCATAAGTGAAAAAGTGAACATGTTTGGTGAAAAGGGTGATTCCTCTGGTGCCTTTTTGCTTGAGTCAATGCACAACCAAGTTATTTTCCCATCAAATTAGTGTAATTTGTAAGTATATAATGTTATTACATACTGCTGTGATGGGCATAAGACAGGTAGACACCACTCCTTGACGTCATGCAAGTTCCTAAATGTGCCTTTCTCAGAGTTTTTATGAGAAAAGCAATTATTATTTTTATGTATTTGAATTTTATGATTCAGCACGACATTTTTAACAGATGATTTTTTCATATCATTTTTAAGCTTCATTTGTTGTCATCATAAATCCATTGGCCTAACAAGCTACAATGACTTCAAATTAAGTGATAATGCATTGTAATACATGCTATGTGTGACAACACCTACATGTGTCCCTTCTGTCATTGATGTGTACTCAGGCCCTTTAAGTCTGTAAGGCGTTGAATAACATTTGTATGTGTTGCATGAATGTCTTAAAGCAATTGTATATTTCAGTTAAAATTTAAATTATGAAATAAGAAACTACCTTTTGCTTTGCAACTTTGTACCATGGTCTAACTGTAATCGTTATGAAAATGTCAATTAACTTTAATAATCCTAAAGTAGGCTTTATTTACTTTTAATGTTGGGGTGGTCATATGACCCAGTGTTTTGTGCATATTTTACAGAACCAGCTGACTTGTCAAACACAAAAAAATTGTTTATATAGCAGTTTACTGTACAAGAACATTTGTGTGTATGATGTCTGTGTGGGTGGGTGTGTGTGTCTGTATGATCAGAATATATAATGCCAAAAGTGTACCAGCCCAAACAAGTTTATGTAAGACGGTGCAAATTGATCTGGAACTAAGAGAGGCTGGCAGATACTTTGTTGCTGGAAAGCCAGGGTCCTGTAGTTTACCTCCACTCTGATTAAACTCATCTAAACCAGAAAATCAGGATTACTAGAAGGCTACAGGCAGGTGAGTTTTAAACTCTTAGGACACTGGCCCTCCAGGAACAAGGTTCCCCATCCCTGGCTTAAATTGTCCACATCGGATTTATGACTCAGTTTCGTATGATGCATTTTAAAATGTTTAATTTATGTTGCCACATTGTCTGATCCCTGGATTCTGATCTTCTAAAGTATTGTTCTTATCTACTGTTCTGATACCTGTATAGAATGCAACAGTAAATGTTTCCAGCAGCTGCTGTGGTCTTTTGCAGGTACAATGTTTATATGGATCTGGTCATTAAGGACATCATCAATTAGAAACATTTTTTCTTATCTGCTACGTTCCTTCAGGACAACATGCTACTCAATATCCTGTGTAGCATGTTTGTGATTGTCATGTCCTTTCATATCCTTCATTTAGTTTCATTCCATTTTTATTTCTCACATCTCACATTTATCTAAAGTGACTCACAATACATTCAAGTATTTCCACATTTATTTTATATTTTTATCATTTTCCCACCAATCATTAACCAGGTATGTGACACTGCAAGAAAATATTGTACTAACCTAATTCACCCACAGCAACATATCTTTGGCCTACTACACATGTAGTAACTGTGTATAGAGGATTGGTTCAGCCAAGAAAGTTTTGAAACGACATGAAGGTATGATGATGACAGGAGTAAACTTTGACAAAGTGAGAAAAATGATCTGACATTGGAAACAGAACAGCTCAGAAATCAGCGGAGGAGACTTCACCACCATCGAACTGACAGAGGAGAACTTTTGCAGGCTGCAAGCTGAGCATGACCAACAAGCCAAGGAGCTCTTCCTATTGAGGAAGACACTGGAAGAAATAGAGCTGAGGATTGAGACACAGAAGCAGACACCGGGGTTCAAAGATGAGCCCATAAAGAAGCTGTTGGAGATGTCGAATAGCAAAGGGCTGCCCCCAGCAGCAGGGGAGGGCTTCTGATGAGGAGAAGCAGGAGAGAGCCAGGCGTATCGCCGATAAGCCATCAATGGCTCAGCTAAGCCACCTTGAGGTGATATTACACCAGAAGAAGAAGGAAAACCTCCATCTGAGAGAGGTATCAGGCTCTATGCCAACAGTTTGGTTTGTAAATTTTAGAACATGCATGCTGCTTCAGTGGATATTAGGATCAAACCTGTTTAATTAGGGGGTGGGTGAGCCTAGTGGTTAAAATAAAATATTTTTACTGTACTGTGAGTCTATCAGCAAGATACCCAACCTTACACAAAATGAACTGTCCATGTAATCCATATATAGTGTTAGTTGCTTTGGATGACAGCAAACGCAATTAAAATAGTGCAAATGCAGTTCGTCCGATGACTGTCCTCATACCTGCTGCGCTTTCAGAGGGTTTTGCGGAAGGAGTTACTTGCCATGAAGCAATTTTTTGGACAATTCCCATGTAACGGCCTGATAATTCACAATTCTTATATTCTTTTCTATACTAACACTAAAAACTATATAAATACTAATATGAACTATAACAAGTCTGAGTTATAAAAGATACTCTTCAGAGATGCTCAGTGTGAATGTATGTGTAGTATGCCCACATAACTGATTTTTTGTGTGAGGTTAAAACCCACATCCTAAAAAAAGTCGCTACAAGTCCAGAATTATTTCACTGCAAGGTGACAGTTCTTTTCAGTTGTTTGTCATTATATTAATTATAATCTCGGTTTCTTCCAGGAGCGTCCCAGAAGACACCAGCTACTCCCAGACCCTGGCCAAACTAAAGCCCTGCAGTCAGTCTGAAGGTGTTTTGTTTATGAATATTCATCTAAGCACTTTATAAATGGCCTGTACTTGTTTCAAACAGTGTTTAATAGTTTACTTAAATTGGGCATTATATATGTCATGCTTTGATATAGGAAGAATAATGTTTAGAAAATGAACAGAAGGATCAGAGGGATGAGAGGAGATTTGAGGAGGCACTGTAGCATCTGCCAGGACAAGCATCACACACCGCTCTAAAAATAAAACATGCCTCTTGGGTCTTCTCTGACTGGAGTTCAGTTTTACCCAGAGTTCATTGTTGCTTCCAAGTGACACAAAACCACAATGACTGACTCATTCAAAACGCAGCATCCATTTGATTTCTGCATTTTCCTTAAACCTTCACTGATGTGACACCAGAAGCATTCAGTTTGCCCTGACTTTCCTGATCCACCCAATCTACTGGCTTCTTTTACTCTAGCATCACTGGTAGTATTCTCTCTCCATTGGCAGAGTAGGGATGCTAATTGTCTTGCCAGGGGCCAGATGAAGTTGTTTTCATCACAAAGCTCAAATGCAGGCGGGAGAGGATGACAACAGCAGAGAGAAACATGATCTGTTTGCTTTTGCTTTGAAGAGGGACTTCATTTGCCATAGAGATGTGTGATATAATGTTACATAGGTATAACATTACATTCTTTTGTTAGATTGTTAGACAGTATTGCATATTAAAATGTGGATATTTAAATGGATGTACTGTCAGGGCTCTAAAAATGGTTATATGCAGGGAAAAGGATGCTTTCAAAATGACTCATGTGAAAACAGTGTCTATTGGTGTCTATGAAAACAAAAAAGACGGAAAGAGTGAGCGAGAGAGATGGGCGGGTTACCAGAGAAAGCTTGCAAGACAAAGCCCCAAACATTCTCCTATGTCTGAATGGGAGATGGACCGTATCTGATGCCAAAGACGTTGTATTATTTATTTAAAAAGCCAAATAGAGCTGCAACACTGCAACTCCTATCCTTGCAGTCCACACACTGAGCAAAAAGAGGCAACGTATGTCCCAGCGCATCTCTCCTGCAGGCTGAATGTATGCTCACTACTAACAAATGGTGAATACTTACTGATATATTAGTATGAGAGAGCCAGATTCTGCTATGGCTATCCAGCAGAAATGCGGCTAGTCACACGCACTGACAGTGTCTCCGTGTCTCTCGTCTGACTGTTGGGAATGTGGTGTGGAATGCTCTTTAGAATCGCCCCAAAGTTAGCATAACATGGTGGAGCACAGCGTCTCATTTTTCCACTAAATTGTTTGTCCAGGACACCAGAATTGCATCCCTGGAACGCAACATACGAGACCTAGAGGACGAGATTCAGATGTTGAAAGCGAATGGATTACTAAACACTGAGGATAGAGAGGAGGACATCAAACAGATGGAGGTCTACAAGAACAACTCCAAGTTTATGAAGACCAAGGTAGAGTAACTTTTTGAGGAACTAGAAAACTAGTCTGTAAGCAATCGCAAGCACACACACACACACACATCTGATTTTACATCAGAGAAGTATTGCAAATGAGTGTAAAATATTAGCCTACAAAGCATCCAGAAATGCATACTGCCCAAATGTAGTGTAGAATTATATGTAGATAATGTTTTCATTGGTGATGTATTCACTCTCACATGCTTCATCACGTGTTTAATACTACAGTATAGTGTTCATTTTGGGTGTTGACATGAAATCAGCATCTGCACATGCATCTGCACACAAATGCAAAACATTTTCAGTTGTTCTGCCTCTCCATCATCTTTCTTGGATTTGTCTTCAGACAATGGCAATGCATTACAAGGTATAATAATAATTTAACTTTATCACTTAAACAAATGATACTGTTTGTGCGATAATTTCTACTTAAGAATTGGTTGTCATTAACCGCTGTCATCTTTTTAACATCGCTTTAATTATGCACTTTCTCAGTCACAGAGTGATGTACCTTAACATTTAGTTAGATACTTACTAAATGTTTCAAGGTAGATTCACTCAAGGTAATGTTTTGATTTTTTCCTGTCAATCTTACCACAGGACCAGTATGCCCCGAGAAAGCACAGTGGTGAGCTGCTAATCTTGCAGAAAACGAGAGAGATAACACATGTAAGTACTCAACTGATTTTATTGCTATGTGTTATACTTAATCATTTCGTAAAATAATGCAGCAGTTTTAGCAATTCATGTTTTAAATGTGAGACAGACATTATGCGTTACAATGTCAGTGGACCTCACAGGATTTAGAGAGTTAAACTTTAGGTCAGTTGTCACAAGTATCTTTCATAGGGTTCCCAACTTTTACAAGAATCATTGTCATTATGCTCAAGGGTTCTTTAACTTTTTGCAAAACTTACAAAATTGTTTATTGTTGCTAAAATGGATGATTTTATGGAGGAGAAGGAGGCTTTCCTTAACAAGAAGACGAAGCAACTGCAGGACCTCATGGAGGAGAAAGGGACACTGGTCGGGGAGATCAGAGACATGAAGGACATGCTGGAAGTCAAAGAACGCAAGATTATCATCCTCCAGAAGAAGGTAAATCACTAAACCCAGAGCTAAAGATTAGCAGTTACTGTACGTTACAAGTTTATAACCCCTTTTAGAAATATTTGGTATCAGTTTATGCAAAGAGGCAGTTTATCTGAAGTAATCTGTCGGGCAGGGCAGTAATGATTTGACGGTGTGCAGCTGAAAAATGAATTTAGCAGCAGCTGACGGGTGTCTGTCTTCCCCCAGTAACATCAGCATTTCATGCTCTTCTGAAGAGCTGCAGAACTGTGGCATGAGGTTGGAGATTTTCTCAGTGTTTCTCTTTCACTCTTTAAATTCACCACAGTGAAGGAGAAAGTGTGTCTGTCTCCACCTCAAGTGTCACTGTGGCCACAGACCTTTGGAAGCATGTTTGTCTGTGTCTGTCTTTCTCTGCTGCCTGACTGTGATCACTGAGTCTGTATTTAGTGAGGATTTGTCTCTGCTTTTGGTGTCTAACAGTGTAGAAGTATTCCGCCAGATTATATTTTCTATTTAGCGCCCCATAGCGATCCAGTTGACTTTGTTTTTACCTTCATTTTCTCAATCGTCAAAATATAAATGTTGTACTTTCTTTTATGATTTGGTTTATTCTGATTTGGTTATGGTCAGTGAGCAGGAACTGATCTTTCTGGAGTTTCAGGATCAGTTGGCTGAGGGGACTGATTTTAGGTCTCAGCTCTTGGGTTTTACGGGCTTCATGTTGTAGTGTGTTAGGGAAACCTCTATCTCTCTGTCTTAGTCTCTCTCACTGTCTCTCTCTCTGTCTGTCTCACTCTCTCTTGCTCAGTTCGGTTTCTGTTTATTTATTTTTTTTTACCTCTGCTCTCTGGCTTTGGATGCTGGTTTGACAGCAGAGCTGTTGTAAGCAGATTTTTAGGGATGAACGAGAACTCAAAAATAAAAGTTCAGTCAACTTCACTTATTTCAACATGAGCTTCTTTCGTCAGTGACACAAAAGGCAGGAAGTCAGTGTCTCCAGTCACTTTCATAAGACTGATAAAAGAGCAGTCATACAATAAGAGAAAGGACGTCATACAAATTGACACTTTTGGGCAGGCTATAAATTAAAATAGAACCTGTAACAGTACTGTAACAGTACAATATTTCTTGCATTTCCGCACACAGTAAGTGCAGAAGATGGACTGAAAAGCCCATATATTCCCAGCACTCATATCATTACAGGTCTTCCAGCATGTTTGCCAGGCAGCAGCTGCAGCATTGCTCTAAAACATGCCCTGGCTTTCAGAAAGTGTTCCAGTGGAAACAGGCTGAAAGATGATCCATTAGATCTTAGAACTGGAATCCACTGCTCAGGTGTCCAGCTTCTGTGTGTCATTCATATACATGTGTTGGCCTTGAGTTGACCTGCATGTGCTTTCTGAAAGCCAGTCCTACTTTAAAATTAGAGTTAAAAACGTTGAAAAGGAACAAAGTGTACGCCATTCCCTGTTAACAAAAGCTAATTAATGGCCACAGTTTCTCGATGACAGTGCAGTTTTCTTGAATTTTATATTTACCTTCATTATTTTGACTGTCACTTGAGGTTTTTGTGAGCAGTGTCAGTTTTATCATTGGTAATATGATATATTGTTTATAGATGACACATTCTTCTAATTAGCAGTCAAGATTATGATGGACAGTGGAAATTTTAGTTTGTGTTTTTATGACATCAGTCATTTTAAATCCTCTTTTGTGTGCTTTTTCAAATGAAATGTTTGTGTTGCAGCATCAAATAAAAAATCACAACTGTTTATGAACAGGTTTCCTCTTGGACCACTCAGGAAAATGTCATTAAACTGTTTTAATTGGTTAAGTAGACACATCTAAAGTAAAACTTTAACTGAGCTTATAGTCTCTATTTTTCATCTCATTCAATGATACTTTTTCCCACTAAGAAGTCCCCATACCGTCTTTGAAAGGCTAATTGATGCTGGTCTGTGTAAAATGCATTTAAACTGCAGATGACAGCAGATTTCATTTAATTCATCCACTGAATAGAGGAGGAACCCACTGAAAAAGAAGCTTTGTGATTGATCGAAGCTCTAGACAGACTGTTATTAGACTCTTGAATACATCAAATTAATACTGAGTCAAGTTAAACCAACAGACAAGTCAATGTACAATGGACACGTCAGGACCATATAATTTTGTATAACTTTATTTTGCATAACATTTTGTATATAAATTTAGATATTATTGTTTGTATTGAATAAAAAGATCTATTCAATGATTTTTACATTTACATAGTGATGAATGTGGTGTGTATTATGATATGGCTTTTGTAAGGTTTTCACTATTTTTACAATAAAACTCGGTATAAAACTCTCCTTGATTTTTGAGGCAGATCTGAAATGACTCGGCGCCTTCATCACCTCAGGTAATTGATATCTGCAACCACAGATTCCGTGAAGGCCTGATTATGGGTTAAGATCAAAGGAGAAACCTTCAAAATTCAAAATCTGGATTAACAAAATATGGATTAACATTAATGCATGGTCCACAGCTCCACACTTGGTTATCTTCTCTCTCAGATTGAGAACCTTCAGGAGCAACTGAGAGATAAAGACAAACAGCTGGGTAATCTGCAGGACCGAGTGAAGTCCCTCCAGACTGACTACAGCAACACAGACATGGCCCTCGCCACTCTGGAGGAAGCCTTGTCCGAGAAGGTCCAGTATACCACCATTGACGCTCCCAGTCCATCCTAATGTAGACTACAAACGTGATATGCTGTATTTTATTTTCTGATTTAGGTTTTTGGTGAGACTTTTGGATGCCAAGTTGGTATCAAGTCAAACTAAAGTTAAAGAAATGCTTTTGATAATCTAGCTGGTGTCTTGCATCCCCAGAGTTGGCTATGATTCGAACCTGCGAACATTGTTTATTGCGCTATTCAAGGACCACTTTAAATTTAGTTTCATAGGCTGATATTATATTGTGCTTTAGAAAAGCTTTATCTTAGTTTACTATAAAATGTCTGACCTTTGCTAAATTTTGTCAGAACACAAACCTATATATATATATATATATATTTGACAGTAAGAAGAGATTTCCTGGGAATAAATTGCACCTGCTGATAATGTGGATTATTTTCACATTCTGACGGTGTTGTTTTTGGAGCTGATTCTTTAAAATTATTATGCAAATCAGCTGCACAGACAGGCCCACAAAATGAGCGTGGAATGGGATTTGCAGTTCTGTGTTTTGCAGGCTGGTTCTGAGTGCTACAGCAGGTTGTGAAGGAAGCTGCAGACCGATGGGATATAAAGCATCACTATAAAACATCACCTCTGTTATCCAGACACCTAAATCAGCTTTGATAATTATTTGATGAATAAATGTCATGAAAATGTCTTTATGCTGAAAAGATTGATAGTCACTTAATTTAAAGACTCTGAAACAGATGCAAAACAGGTTTGCAGACAAAAGTTACAACACAATAACCCACTAACATGGACAGTTCTCAGGACAGTGGAACATTGAACATTTCATTTCAAAGTTCATTTAAAGTTATAAAAGGTTCTACCAGTAACATTGGAGAATGTTTTGATATGTTATATATAATGTTCAAAAACATGTTTCTTAAGTTGTTAATGGAACATTTTTAAGTTATTACCGAATTGAAAAACTATTTAAATAAAGTTTTCATAAGCAAGCAATAGTGTTAATTCAACATCTAAAAAACTGGACATTTTGAATGTTCCTGCAACCTTCAAATCAACATTTTTAATGTTTTGTTATTTAATAAAAACATTAGGAAAACATTCTTACAACCTTAAATTGTCAGCTGGGAAGCTGTTGCAGCTCTTAGTAAATTTGCCCCCATGAATGTTAACATAAATGAAGCTGTGAGTGCTGCTTTAATGAGTGTTTTTGCCACAGGAGAAAATTATAGAGTGTCTGAAAGAACAGAGAGAAAGAGAGGATCAACAGAGGATGGAGGAGGTGGAATCGTATAAAAAAAAGAACAAAGACCTTAAGGAGAAGGTGAACTCTTTACAGCTGGAGCTCACAGAGAAAGAGGTATGCCTGCGTTCCTCTGTGTCTGTTTGTTTCCCTGCTGTAAAATCCAGCTCATGATGGAACATGGCTGAGGGTTTCTAGCTGCTCCAGCTGATACTACCACCAGTTTAAGGTTGTCAAACTGGTGTTTGGAACATGGTTTCTAATCAAACCAGCTAGAGCCCACTGATCCAAAATACAGCCACCATCTAAACCTTGAATTACCAGCAGGGTTTGGGGTGTGTGTGTGTTGTTTTTCTACAAAATGTCCCCACAAGGATGGTAAAATCACACACACCTACACTGGTGGAGTGGTTCCCCCATGAGGGAAACTGATTAAACATACTTGATACTTTTTTGAAAATGTAAAATGGCAGAAAGATTTATGCAAGAGTTAGGTTCAGGGGTATGGTGAGAGGATAGAATGTACAGTTTGTACAGTATAAATCTCATTATGTCTATGCAAAGTCCTCACAAAGAGTGTGTGTGAGGGGGACATATTTGTAGATCTGTAGGTACGTACTGAAATCATGAAGAAATGTTTCTCGCCTAAATAGAATTGTAGTTTGTGCTTTAGAGATCCGGATTTCTAATGTATGGTCTGATGTTTCTCTGATACTATACAATATACATACTAGATACAGTTTTCCAATGATGGGAAAGGTTTGGGAAAAACCTTTGGAGAGGTTTTTGTTATTGTAGTGCCACTACTGTCCTGCAGGGTGCAGCTGTTCTGTAACCTTAATTCTTTATGGCCTAGTTTTGTTCACTTGATGCAAAAATTTATTTTAAACAATAAAAATGACTAAACATTGTATTGAAAATAATTTAAAATGTTAATATTTTTGTAGATATATAGTTATCATGGCAAGACATTTAATGTAATCAAGAATTGTGATTAAATAAAGGATGACTATTTCAGTCAAGTAAAGTACAGTTTTTATATTATTTGTTTTTTTCTTTTCCTATAGTTCAGGTGCACTCATCAGACATGGCTCTTTCCAGAATTTTCCATATACAATTGTGCACCCATTCGTCCCATTCCCTCTGCTTAATTTCTCTCTGCAATAAACTGCTTAACGTTTGTTCCTTTGGCGTGTGTATTACATATTACCTTTAGGTAAAAGTAATGCTGAAAACAGTAGTCAAACTAGATGGTAAAAACTGTTACATCAGATCAGTTTTTATGTGAATGTGAATGTATATGACTGACATTTTGTGAAACAGTACTGTATTGTTTTCACAGGCTTCTGTGTGTTACATACTAATGTGAAATGAATACTCAGTTACCCAGACAGTTACGTCTTACTGCTAAAACACAGAGCAATAATCCACAGCTACTTGATCGTATGTTGCATCGCATGCTCCTTTTGCTTTGTGTCATCTAAAACGCAGTATCTCAGTTCTGTTTTCCTTTGTAACAGACATGGTGTTAAGCTGCACACAATAGCTTGTGTTATTTATGCTGTAACCAAGCTTGAATTTAATCATTTAAAAGGAGGATTGTGTATCATCTTTATATGATCTCGCATATGCTGTTTCAACTGTTTTATTTCATCTCATCCTCATGGGAGTCAGAAAGTAAAATACTAAAGTGTTTTTTAAAGCTTGGCTGTATTTTTGTGATTATGTGCTTTGTAAGGGGCTTGACATCTGCCTTGTTTACAATATTGGCATGTATTGCGGTAGTATTACTGCTGAAAAAACAGAGCTGTGCTTTAACCTACAAGCATTCCAGCATGTCTTTCATGTTTCGTTTCCATGGCAATGCTTTCCTGTCGTCCCCCTACAGAGAGCCTATGAGTTGAAGGTACAACAAATCTCACGTGGGAGCCCGGAGTATGTGGACCGAGTGAAAGTTCTGGAGAAAGAGGTGGTCGTCTTCAAGGAGGAATCCAACAAAACTCAGGCAGAGGTGCAGAGGTTGCTGGAGATCCTGAGAGAGATGGAGACCCAGAAAAACGATAAGGATAAAAAGATCACAGAGCTAATCACAGAGAGGTGAGAATGAATTTATTAACCCTCTAAAGCTGAAACTTTTGGACAGCACACAGAACCAGTTTGGACCCAGCTGGCTTGTGAAATGTATATTTCTCATGATTTTTAAAGGCCTTGTGCGTACAACGTGGAACTAATTTCTATGTGTACTTTTCAGTACAGAATAAAAGAAGATTATATTTGGAATTGCCATGTCCCTCATGTTTGTGTGCTTCACATTTTACCTACATTAAATTAAGCAAAAAATTACTTAAGTTGGTTCAGTACCATAATTTTGCGACCTGCACAAGCATGCCTATGGTGCCTAGCTAGGCAGCTCACTAGGGTTTGGAGCTTAAGTGTGCATCACACAACATTATAGTTGTGTGTGTTATGTGTATTTTGTGCATGTGTACATAAAAGGTTTCTTGGATTTACTAAAGATGTTAGTCCAGATGGTTTCTGTACAATGCTTTTCACAGGGTGTAAGATTACCATACACTCATGTTGATGTTGGCATGACAACCTGCTGTTTGGACATAACCTTCTGTAGAACACAGAAGATGCAAGGCTGAGTGTTTTTACACTGGTGATTTCTGTGGAATAACACATGCTGAGATGTGGTTGAAGTGTCTTTATGATGATGTCTTACCATGAGATATGGCAGCATTGCAATTAAACATTTCATTCATACAATGACATTGGGCTCATGTAGTTTAGTGGTAGAGCATTGTGTTAGCAGTGAAAAGGTCGTTGGTTTGATTCCCGGGGAACACGTACTAACAAAATGTATAACTTGAGTGTACTGCAAGTTGCTTTGGATAAAAGTGTCTGCCAAATGTATAAATGTAACTGACATGGAAAATAAAAACTACTGTAAAAGATCAAATGTGTATTCATTTTAAAAAAGTTTTGGTTGGTCTTAAGATGAATGAAAACGTTGGGGAACCTATTGGTATCAACTGCTTTTATGATGGTGCTTTTTAAAGCTTGACAGCTGCTGGTGACTGTAAAGAATAGACATCAACACTCTGCTAAACTAGTTCTGTGTGCCATGGAGGAAATCAGGTTTGTAATGTCAATAGTGGTTAAAAGATGACAGTTTAGAAAGAGTAATTCCTGTAAACAATCAGCGCTCATTCAATTATTCTACAGTTTGATGCTCAGTCCAGTCATGCTTCTGTGCTCTGTCATTACCACTTGATATTCCTGACATACCTGAGAGACCTTTCCAACTCCAGAATATCTCATGATCTACATTCTCTTCACCTCAATCACCTATTTGCTTCATAACAACCCTTCAACAACTTCACCCTCCGTCTACCCTCCCTGTACTTTTAGACTGCTGAATGTTACCTCCCCATGCACCTGCATGACCCGTTCTGCAGCACCACAGGTCTGGTTCTGCTATGGGAATGAGCAGAGGTTCCTTAGGTAGGGCTTTACTGCTCTCATGGAGTCTAGTGTCCTTCAAGTGTGTGGGTTTGCACCCTTATGCCTAAGCATAAGCTCCAGCTGCCCTCACTGTAGCTCAGGTCACTGCATATTAGCCCTTTCACAGCACCTGAAGAGCTGGATTCAGTGGCATCCACTGATGGTTATGATCTGAGACGGACACATTCTGCATCTTAGATTGTGGACCGAATGACTTGTTCCTTACTTGACTTATTCCAGCTCTGTTACATTCTGTACTTCATTTTAGTGAATTCTAAAGCTACTTCTGTTTTCTCCCACTTCCTGTTTGCTGTATTGTGGCTTCTCCTACTTCCTGTTTCCGCCCTTTCTACTTCCTTTCTCTTCCTGCCAGTCTTTCTCCTAAGTAAGGATGTTCCTCAAGTGTCCTCCCACCTTTTAGATGAAGAATCAGACAATCTCACACTCTCACCATTATAATCTTGCAAGGCGTTCTAGGCGATAGTCCTGTGAAATCTGTTTTCTGGATTTCACCTTAAGATTAGAATTGTTTCATTTGTCTTGTGTCTCGTGGTTACACTAATTTTAGGAGTGTTTGTCATTTCATGTTGATGTTGTTCTCATTTTGTATTGTTATTGGTGCTTGTTATTCACATTCTTAAACGGTGACGTTTGGACACATTTTCCAGTAACCAGAAAGTGTCCAAATACATTTTTGAGGCCACTGTAACAACATTATTAGCATTAAATTTGTATCTTTGACTATTGTAATGATAGTGACATTCTGTTTGTTCTGAAAGGCAAAACAAAGATCAAAATATGAAGGGCTCAGGTATCAAGCCTGGCCTTCAGATGGACAAGACAGTCACTGGACATGTCTTGCAAGACCAACACAAGGATAATCCAACGGACAATCCAAAGGTGTGTCTGTTAATATTATCTGTATGAAAGATATGCGTGTTATTTCTTTGTGCAACTCAGCACATAGTGCAGGGGTGACAAATTGGTTTCGTCTTTGTGTTTTGTTCTTTGCTCCTGTTCCTCTAACTTTCTAAGATGGAGGATTTGCAGAATGTTCTAGAAAAAACGAGGCAGGAGCTGGAGGCCACCAAACAACATCTGTCCTCCACCCAGCAGTCTCTGGCTGAGAGAGACCATCTGACCAACCTTGGACATGAGCGCAGAAAACAACTCGAGGAGACCTTGGAGATTAAGTGAGAAATCTCTGATCTTCACTATTGCAATTGCTTCCCCGATTTTTCGTACTACAACAGAGAGAGCGCTAACCCAGTGTGCTAAACATTCTCAGTGAGTGTGCAAACACATTTCACAGCATGTGCTGCTCTTGTATCTCAATTGGTAGAGAGATCATGGGTTTGATTTCCACAGGTAAAATGTAAAGCTGGAGTGCACTATAAGTCACTTTAGATCAAAGTATGCATCCACATGAACAGTAGGTGTTCTTCCTCACAGGCAGCAGGCTCTGCTGGCTGCTATCATTGAGAAGGATGCTAACATTGCTCTGCTGGGATTATCCTCCTCCAATAAGAAGACCCAGGAAGAAGTACTGGCCCTCAAAAGAGAGAAGGACGTACTGATGCATCAACTCAAACAACAGGTTAGCATGATTATTAACATAACCTAGGGTTAGTAATCTATATTTATAAGACCATAGCACACACACCTAAAACATTGAGCCATGGTGCTCATGTGGCTAACACGGGTTCG
Source organism: Chromobotia macracanthus (assembly GCA_036877525.1). Lineage (NCBI taxonomy): Eukaryota > Metazoa > Chordata > Actinopteri > Cypriniformes > Botiidae > Chromobotia > Chromobotia macracanthus. Next base: position 14,186,902 of record JAZGTH010000008.1, read on the forward strand.
AGTCAGGCATGCAATGCTGCTTCCTCACTGTTGGTGGTATGTTGTAGTGGCTGCTGTACAGTAAGTTGCTGTGGTTGAATGTGCCTGCCAGCTGACTACTTGCTTGAATGTTGTAGTTACTATGTTAGTTGAATGTTATGGTATAGTTACTATGAATACAACTGTTGACAAATTGTCATAGAATAGAATAGAATCAAAAAGAAAATTATTGCCAAGTATGCTTGGCAATAAACTGTATAACTGTTGACCAAAACTCTGTCGTCTTATTCATCCAGTGTGTTTGATTTGTTTAGACACAGAGCAGAATAAAACTGATTGCAGAGAATTACAAGGACGATCATTACCATGCTCATGCCCCACCTCCTCACATGCAACTTCCACACCAGCCCCCACAGCCTCCTCCACACCACCCTCAACACCCGCAGCCTCAGTATCCTCATCCACAACACCCGCAGCCTCAGTATCCTCATCCACAACACCACCAGCACCTTCAACCTCCTGGATCCAGACCCCAACAGCCTCATCCTGGGATCCCTCCACAGCAGCATCCCCACGGATCTCCACCTCAGGCCCTTCCACATCCACAGCAGCACTCCCATCACCCCCTGCAAGCCAGGCCACAGAGCCCACACCAAAGAAATCCTCCACCCCCACACCATCGCTGTCCAGGCCGTGGACTGCCCCATTCTGGACAATCTGCCCTAGATCAGGTCTGACAGTAACTGAAGATTTTGTTTTCCTGTAGATCCAGTTAACAAAAACTGTGTGTAAAGTGAATCTTATCTAATGAAGTATTTATCTAAACATCTGTATCTTTGTGTTTCCAGCCTAGTGTTGTCTGTTATAATTACAACCCTCTGCAATAATTATCTAATTTTGACATCTTTTACATTTGTGAACCAAATAGCAATACATGTTTGCCTGCTTAACCAGCCCCAAACCAGTACTAGCCAGCTTGTACTGTAATAGTCTTTACCAGCATGACTAATGATTTTTGGTTGACATACTGTAAACTGGTCTTTTCAGCAAGGATTGGACATCTACAAAATCTATTCATTACTCACTGTTATATAGTCCCTGACCTAAAAACATGCGCTTTCACTCTTAACTCATCTATTTCTCCTCCCTTCATGCTGACCTCTGGATCTGTATTGGGCTTAAGGATGATGAAGAAGGAATTTGGGCATAACCATTCCCAAACCAAGGCTATGATGTGGTTTTATGGGGTGAGATCCTTAATTGATTATCAGCATTTGTTTTCCTGTTAGACATGATAATATGTGCATTAAAGACAGTTTTTCTGATGTTTCTTCTGCTTGTTTATTCTTCTCTTTTTCTACAATGGACAATTTAGTCACTTGGAAAAATGGAGAAATTCAGCCATGCCATACAGATGAAATTATACATTGTCCACTCAGTTGGTCTTTACCTACAATCTGATTCCCTCTTTTGATGGGGCCTTATTTATTTCTATGTATTAATGGGAAGTGGCAAAGCTGGGGAAGACCGCTTGAGCAGGTAAATACTTTTGATAGAAATTATCATATTAAAATGTTCAGAAACAAGTCTATATATTATATATTAATTGTATCATTAAGCAGAATATCAAAACACTGAGCTTAAGTACTTTATATTTCATAATCAATGCATAGCTCTGTGGGTGTTATACACCTCCTTGGAGTTGACACATGGTTTTAACACTTACAATTCTGACATGGTTGAAAGATTATTGCTCATTTAAAGCAACCAAATGTTCTTATGGAAACAACTCTTCAATACTTTAGTTTTTTTGCAGATGATTAAAAAACGTAAATAGAGAGGAAGTCTAGACTATAGAACAGAAACACATATGCTTCCTGGTGCAGTACTTTACAAAAGACAATTGCCTCGAATACCCTTCCATGTTCATCCACACTAGATGAGTCCTGCTCAACTGTAGCTGCACCAGCTGCTGAGGGCATGCATCTGCCTCCTCTTCTCAGCCTCAACAGCCTGTACAGCTGACAGCATTTGATTCAAGCCTTGATACTGTCAGCAGGTTATTCACCACTGTATTTTACTGATGTTTTTTCAGAAATCCATTGTAAAATGAAACCATTCAGTTTTTGGTTTTTAACATGTTTTACAGTCACATTTGTGGTACATTTAAAGCGCCTTCTGACAATGTTTTTCAACATACTGCTGCAGGTTTTCATTTGTTTGAAGCAGAGATTTATACAGAGATATAAAGTGTCTTTTACAAAATGTTACACAATCCAGTAGAGTTGCAACTTGATTACTTGGTCAGATCTAGATGGTGTTGAGGATCTCTGTTGTCAAGGTCAGTCCATTTTGTAGCCCCAGTTTAGGGACGTCTTCCTCTAACAGCCCCACAGCTGTCACACCCAATCCCAAATTCTCATAATGTCTAAACATAATGGCCAATGCCTGTTTATATGTAGAGTGTGTGTTATCAGTGTCTGTTCAGCCTCACTGTGAGATCAGGGAACTGCAGCACTGTGCCAAAAACATTTTAAAAATAAAATGAACAAATTTACAAAAAAGTTAGTCATTTACATTCAGGCAATTTGTGGTAGCAGAGTTCAACTTTGTTAAAACAAGCACACAAACAATATAGTGAGTAAGTGGTCTTAGAAGCATCAGACCTTGATATCTTAATTGTGTGTTGTAGTCTGCCACTTTCAGGACCTTTTGACTGTACTTGAAGTAGGAGGTGAACTTCTGCCTTGGGAAAATATATATAGAACAATAAAAAAGAGAAATGTTGCAATGTGACAATGAATGATAACTTTAAAATTATGTGCCTGTTATGAAATGTTTGGCTGTGGTAGGACAAGTTATCAAATACCGAAGACTTAATAACACTGAAGTGCTTTAGGGTCTACAGAACTGTTCTTTGTTTGAGCAAAGACTATCAAAATAAAGACAACAAAATGGAGATTTTCTATTAATATTTGTTGTGTACCAGTTGTATTTCATGTCAAAAAATGATGTAAACCTCTGGATGATACAGACCACTGTGACAAATGCCAGGAAAAAAATCACCATTCTAACATATTTTATACTTTAAGCTATTTATGCTGTTTTGTCTTTGGATCATGCGTTTTTAATTTGTCAATTTGGGACATTGTGTGGGGGACTTTCGTTTTCCTTTTTTCTGTACAGCAGTAAAGTCCAGTGTGTGTCCACATGCTGAATTCATTTTGCCATGATGCAGCAGTCATTATAGATGCATTCACATTCTGATGCTGTTTGAGATGGTGCATCCACCTGTGGCCCCACCCGCCTCCTCCAGCCTACTGCCAGTGGAATGCCTGTTGCAGATCTGAGACTTCAAAAGCGTCTGTGTATGCAACAGCAGGAGCAAAACCTCCTTTTGGGGACATCCTCATTTGAAAAACGCAAAAAAAAGTTAAATTTTGTAAACATGCAGGTTTTCGTTTGGGGTTAGAGAGTGAGCTATGGTTAGGTTATTTTGTTAAGAACTAGCTGTGTTTAAAAAATGGCATGTTCCCATTTAGAGTAAACGTGTGTCTAACTGCAGGAAGTTACCAGCATGAGGCCCTCAGGGAATTTCAGACGAGCGATTGAGTTCAGTGTGAAATTTGTGTTTTTAATTCCTGTTGGGCTTAACTCAAATCTAGAGTCTTCGAGTCTAGAAAGCTCTGATATTTGCTGTGTTACACAATTGAGTGTGTCACCCTGTTTATAGCTATTCAGTGGCCTTCTGCTATGAGCTCTGTTTAATATCAATTTAATATGAGACTCGTGACAGCCGGTTCCTCACAGCTGTTACAAAATGACTGTGAACATGGTTCTGTTCAAGCACATATCATGTGCTAGTGTATATGCACAGCTGATTATTCATTAACCCATCATTAATATATTTCAAGTGTTCACAACAAATCCTTGATTTATGATCATTTGCTTTCAGTAAAATCACGTACAAGAGAAAATGTTTAATATCTCATATCATCCACAGAAAGTTACTGACTGAAATGAAAAATTAAAGTTTAAAACTGGAGAACAACAGAAATGAGTTGTATATCCTCAAGCTAACAAGCTCTGCGCACTTGACAAAACTTTTAAACAGCGACATGCATTTAATCACTGACTGTACTTTAATTTAAATGAGTTTACCAACACACAGTTTAACATATGGATTAGACAAAAGATTAGACCAAAGACAGTGAAAAACATTCTTTATTTACAAAATCCAGTGAAGCGTCTGGAACGACTTCTATTCCGACACATCACATCCATTAGCATGAATAGAATCAATAGCATGAACTACACGCTCAAACTAAAAAACACCAGAGGAAATAAAAGAACACTACAGGAAGTTGAAAAAAATCCAAACGAGAGTAAAAACTGTTACTGGAAGTTTTACCCATGTTACCATCAGATCAGGTCGGCAACTGCAAAATAAAGTGCATTCAAATAATGAGCACAAATATCAGCAGCATTAAAAAAAAATCAATGCAGTAAATGACAGTCAACTGTCAAATTAAATATAATACACATTACATGCAAATGACAATATACAGAAATATTGTAGATGTATAACCATAAGACAAGATCTCGGGTGGTGATGGTGTCAAACTCACCATTCATGGGCATCTCATCGATCTGTGTGGAATAATATTGCTCAATATCTCGCAGGATACGGATATCATCGTTTTTCACAAAGTTGATGGCCACACCCTTTCTGCCATAACGACCCGATCGACCAATCCTGATGAGACGAGAATTCTCTCTTTAAGCACAGAACTAACTCAACAAGCCTTGCTCTTTATGAGCTATGTGTGTACCTGTGGATGTACAGCTCTCTGTTGTTGGGCAGGTCATAGTTGATGATAAGAGAAACCTGAGGCACGTCCAGACCTCGGGCCCACACGTCTGTGGAGATCAACACTCGACTGCACAGACACAAACACACATCAGCTTCATTAACACAATATTCACACACTCACACACACAGTCCCTCGAGCAGATGTTCACCTGGCTCCAGATCTGAACTCCTTCATGATGGACTCTCTCTCTTTCTGTGGCATGTCTCCATGCATAGACGACACAGTGAAGTTAGCTTCTCTCATCTTCTCTGTCAGCCAGTCCACCTAAACACATCAACTTATTATCATCAACTAACCATCTACAACTTATTACACAAAACCAAAGTCAACAGGAGATTAAAACAAGACAGTCTTGAAATGATTTAAACCAAATGTACCAATCCATATCTCCTGGTTTGGATCTGCTGGTTAACTGGAGAACCACTGACCTTGCGTTTGGTGTTACAGAAGATCACAGCTTGTGTGATGGTCAGTGTGTCGTACAGGTCACACAGTGTGTCAAATTTCCATTCCTCACGCTCAACAGCCACAAAAAATTGCTTGATCCCCTCCAGGGTCAACTCATCACTGCGGAGCACAGGAAACACCAATCACACGCTATTGCCACATCACTTAAACACAACCTCTGTGGCCTACTGCTGGATTAACATACAACATCACTTCCTGTCTCCACTATCACAGTATTAAGTGAACAAAGAGGCTCCTCACCGTTTCACCAGAATGCGGATGGGGTCCGTCATGAACTTGTTGGTCATTTCCAGGATCTCATGGGGCAGCGTGGCGCTAATCAAACACACCTGAGTGGCTGGAGGCAGATATCTGTACACGTCATAAATCTGCTCTTTAAAACCTGCCGAAAAGATGAACAAGAATCATCAGTCTCATACAGTCAACATTTTCAATAACAGCCACAATTTATAATACAGGTGCAAGCAGTAATTAAAAGGTCAAGCCCATCAATAGGGAAATATTTGTGGACATCTCTGATAATGAGCTCAGAAAACAGTTTTAAAAAAAACATAGGGGAAACACAATAAACCTTTGACCAATAGGTGATGCTGACACCAGTTTTTTTTAAGGATGCCAGGATGATGTGACAATGACACCTACAAAGTTTTACATCAATACACAAAAGTTTTGTAAAGACACAGCCTGAATTAAATTTCATATGTTCACCGTCAAATTCGTTGACACGGGTATATAAGAATGATTTAAGCATTGTTTGAATGTTACGAATTCCAACTTTTTTCTGTGTCTCTTGCTGCATACCAAGTTTCATGCAAATTTGGAAAATCACTGTAGGAGTTTGAAAAAGCAGGAAGTAGGACACACACTAACAGAGAACAATAACACACTAACAAAGAACAACACTAACAGATACAACAGGGATCTCCACCCCTTTAGGGCTTTACTCCTAATGAAACAGATTATACCAAAATAACAGGCATGCTTGTAAAAAAAAAAAAAAAAGTATAAATGAGAGACTTATTACACACAAATGTTTTATATTTGTATTTTTTACTAGTTTTCATCAACATTTACCTTTGTTGAGCATTTCATCTGCTTCATCCAGCACCAACATCTTAATAGCTCGAGTTCTCAGACTCCTTCTGCGGATCATGTCTGATGAGGAAGATCAAACCATCAGTAAGACACAAGGACAAGATTTAGCTTCAGTAAAGACCTCACAGACTTTAAATTAGAGGTCTCCAGTGCATGTTTCTGGAGGTCGACACAGCTGCAGAGTTAAGCCTCAACCGGCTCAAACACACCTGTCTAGATGTTTCTGTCAGTCCTAAAGACCTTCATTAGTTGCTTCAGGTGTGATTCATTAGGGTTGAAGCTCAAATCTTCAGCTCTGTGGACCTCATTGGAGACCTCTGCTTTAATAAAGAAAAACTAACTGAATTTGACAGTAGAAGCAACACAGACACACCAAACACTCTTCCAGGTGTTCCTGCCACCACATGCTGACCATAGTCCAGTTTCCTGATGTCTTCACCAACATTGGTGCCTCCAATACAGGCATGACACTGAACGTTCATGTAGTCGCCCAATGCCAGAAGCACCTACAGAACACAGGAAATTACATCACTGATCATTGTCAGACAGGAGCAGATGTGTGAGGCTATGGTTGTTATATTTAAATCTTGGTTTCACCTTCTGAATCTGTCCTGCTAACTCTCGGGTTGGAGCCAAAATCAGCGCTTGAGTCTCTCGAACCTGTGATGTAAAAACAGAGATACAATATTTTAAAAAACCAAGTAAACAAAATCAAATCACAGGTAAGTGGCAAACCAGTGACATACCTGGATATCCAAACACTGCAGCACTGATATACAGAATGTGGCTGTTTTTCCCGTACCTGACTGTGACCTGAGGAATGATGGATTATATATTACACCAGTGTCACTACTGTAACTTAGGATAATATAATACAAACATATAGAAGTAATGCCAGCAGGACTTACTGGGCAATGACATCTCTCCCCTTTATTATCTGTTTAATGGCTCTTTGCTGGATGGCTGATGGTTTCTCAAAACCTAACAGTAGCAAACAACATAAATGAAACCCATTATCTGCATCCTCAGAGGTTTGTAATATATCTTTCTGACGCCGGGTCTCGTTCCTTCAGTGGTTCTGCACCAGAACATTGTTTCAGTACAGAAGCAAATCACCCGTAAGGATCAGATGTGACTGCTGCGTGCAGTGATGGTGCATTTATAACTCTGTTAACTGGTCACTTGTGCGCTCAGTACAAACACACATTACATTTCTGAGGCTAATGGCATTTACAAGCGATCACTGAAGCGACTGTTCACCGCTCACATGAGAGCAGATGATGCAGCTGAATATTAAACGCGTCGCTGTTAAACGCGTCGCTGTTAAACGCGTCGCTGTTAAACGCGTCGCTGTTAAACGCGCCGCTGTTAAACGCGCCGCTGTTAAACGCGCCGCTGTTAAACGCGTCGCTGTTAAACGCGTCGCTGTTAAACGCGTCTGTACCGTACGCGTAGATCCCGCGCAGTAAATCTTCCCTCAGGCCCATCGTGTCGAAAGTCGGAGTCACGTCCACCTCTTCACTCGTCTCAAACTCGATCTTCGTCATGTCTTCCTCCTTAAGGATCCTCTTTCTCACTGGAGTGGTGACTGCGGCCATTATTACAATTGATTTTAATACAAAACGAGTTCAAATATGAAACCCGTCTGCAATCCAAACGGAAGAGCACCGCGTGTCGCAGTTGTGACGTATAATGTAGGAGACGCGCGGTGACGTCATCTATGTGCCGATATGTGTATAAGTGCACATATCGGCAGCAGCATTCAGACATACAGGAAAACACAAACTGCTTTACATTAAAACTACCTGACAAAAAGCCAGCGGTGTTTAAATGAAGCTTTGGTTCAGTGTTGTGCTGTAGGGAGGCTGAAGCAGGCTGTCAGCAGAGCAAAAATCACAGATGACTTAGACTCTCTCAGCAGTGTGCCAGAGAAATTACAGGAAACCAAAGCAATCTTACTGCAGTTTGAGGTACAAGATCTTGATAACTAATGATAACTTCATTTGATAATTTAATCAAGTTATTGCAACGTGCAGTTTGTGTAAAACATTCCATTGTTTGACTTACTATAATGCTACTTTCAACATAAATTTAGCTATGAGCTTTTAAGTTTGAATAAGGTTACATTCCCCTTCATAAAAAGCCAATTTCAGACACCATTGAAACCCTCTAAAAATCTGTAACTGTTCGGTGCTGTGCACCTGTGATGATCTTTAGTGACTAATGACCATTTCTACAGAATGAGAACCATCATCTCAACCTGCTGAGAAAACACCAATGACCTCTTACATTTTACTGTAGCTCTCACTGACAGAAGTCTGAGATGTCAAAATCCATGCATTCCAATTCATCCATTCAAAATCCTTTCCTTGACATTTATCTGAACTTCAGCACATCAGATTTGATTGTTTCTTCCATGTCACAAAATAAAACAGAAGCAAATTCTCGCTCAAGACTCGTTTATTGAGATGGTTAATGGGTCACAGAGATAGCAGTCTGAGACGAGATCAGATGAATCTGTACAAAACTCTGTTCACTGGTCCTTCAGCTCCTTCAGTCTCTTGATGGCAGATTTGACTGTAACTGCTGATGTTGTGCTGCAAACACAGAAATCAAACATCAGACTTCTGCTACTGACAGACTGAATCTGTGAGGACTAAAGTTACAAAACTCTCTGGTTCTTACTTGTACGTCCAGGCACCTCCAGCTACAGTTTTCATACATGATCCACAGTGCCAGATTCCCACAGCCTTTCTCCTCATCTTAGTCTGGACAAACACGTATATAAAAGGAATTTCTTAGCAACATCAAGAAAAAACACATCAACATTTACACACACCAGGATTACAACATAACGAATAGAAAACAGGTCTTTTAATTCATTTTATAGACATTGTTGGGACAGACTGTTGTTTGAAAAATAGCCAAATGCACCAAATTAAATGGTTACAATTCATGTTTGTCTCCAGTAACCATCAACAGTCTGCTGTTTCACACTGGCAGCAAAGTTAGTCTACATAAGCAAAAAACAAGACGCCTGCAAACGAGAGCAAAACTACAAAATAAAGCATCATCTGGTGTCTCACCTTGCCACAGAAAGAGCAAGTGTATTTGGCATGTTGGCTGATCTCAATTTTCTTCACCATCTTCCTCAGGGAAGCACCATATCTGGTGCCGTACTTCCCTACAATCCCCACCTTCTTAGTGCGCTTGGCCTGATGACATACAGGAACATAAAAATAAACCCAAATACATCCAAACAGAAAAATATCCTGAAATAACAATCCAATATATGGAACAGAAAATTGTTCTGAAACAATCACTCCTGCACGTATGATAACACAAACACTCCACCGATATTAATCTCTGAAATAATCTAATAACAGGACATTAGTACTATAGCATCTAATACACACTAAAACACAGAAAAGTCACTTCAAAAGCCTGAGCAGAGACACCGGGTGAAAAACAGAAACAAATGCAGGCAGCGTTTACTGATACCGCACTGAGACATCAGCTGTGATGCTCAAGCGTTTACATTCATCATCCAGACTCACTGACCACCATCTACACACTTTAACAGCGGACAATATGACATCAGCTCACAATAACGCGAGATATCCCGTCAGATGAGTTGAAGTATTAATACGATCAGACTGGAGGAGTTTAAACAGAGGCCAGTGAGTTTATGATTGTATGTCATATGATGTCATTATCATCATGTAAAGTATCATCTGCTGCACCGATAATGATTTGTACAGTTTGTTAAAGATAAAACCGTGAGTGATGTGAGCGAGATCGCGCAGATGATTGAGGATTACTCTCACGACATACAGACTCACCATTTTATCTCAAGAGCTGAACCAAAGAGACTGAAGAACAGCGCATGCGCGGTTTACCAGCGCACAGAGTGAAGCATTGTGGGAGAGGGAGAGAGAGAGAGACGTATGCTATTTCAACTAATATGTACTTCAATGCTCATAATATATACTCATTTTGTCTTTATGATATTATTGGTACCATGTTTTAATACATTTAATATTTTATATCTATGAAAACATTACTCTTTTAATTAGTAAAATATTTAGCCATTATGCTGTATTTCAGTGAGAAAAATATACCAGTGATGTACAAAGAACAGCCTTTTATCAGCAGAAAATATCGACTGATTTATTTAGGTTAGACAAGCTAATCTAGAATTTATTTCAGTAAATATAAATCAGGTGAGTTATGATTCAGATGAAACTAATACAATCATCAACTACAACAAACAGCTCAGTGGAAAACTGCTGAAATCTTCTGGACCAAGAAAACAAACATCAAAAAATAAATTCAGCAAACATGTTAAAATGTGCCAAAAAATAACTACCACAAAACAACTACTAACAGAACTACTAACAGAACTACTAACAGAACTACTAACAGAACTACTAACAGGGTTTGAGATTGAATTAATGGTTACTGATACAAAGATATTAGACAAAAACACTTTACGTGACATGATTTCTTGGCTTCAACTTCAGTGAATTTTTAACAGTTTCTCCAAATATCATTTGAAAATGTCAGTCATTAGTGCATGTATGCACAAAAATTAAGATACAAAGAGCCTTCACATTTAAAGGAAATATTACAGATTTATATTACAGGCACAAGGAATGGTTTTAAGCACTAATACAATTAGCACATCATCTCACACTTTTTTATTTTTGAACACAGAAAATGTGTCACATTTACACTGAGAATAAACACTACCGGGAGCATCAGGGTTCTGTTAATAACTGTTACATAGTGTGTTCATACAGCATCAATACTGCAGTTAGAAACACTCAGAGGTCATCAGGGTGACTGGGAAGCTGGTTAACACTAGCGTCCTTTTGTGGACAGAGTGGGACTGCAGATTTTTAAAATCCTGTCTCTATGCTGAGGGTTCGACGAGTTACATGTTCAATCTCTCCTGTCACATACTCATCAAAGCTGGTCTGATATTTGGCCAACATCTTCAACATGGGTCGTAGGTTCAGCCACCACTGTTCTTTAGGCATCCGGTGTCTGTAAGAATCAGTAGATTCAAACTGCAGTCATCACTCAGAATTATAGTTACTTTGCATTTTTATTCCAATTTTGTGTACATTTTGTTACTGATATTGTTTATATACTGGTTGTTAATTTATGACATAAATAAAACAAAAAAAACAAACACATTGCATTGTGGGAAACAGCATTCTGTGTACTGTGCTTTGGTTGTGTACGGCACATTTTGATCTAACAGTAAAAATAAGACCTCATCTCATTACACAGTCTTACATGTTAAACTTACTCAAAGTCGGTGTGTATCTTGAGTTCCGTGACAGGACTGAATGACATCACCTTCTTCTTCATTCCGATCACGCAGGCTGTGTCAGGAGCATTCGCAAACACCCGGCCTGGAGTTGGCACACGTATGCACACACACACAGGTTTTCATGTCTTATGGGGAGATTATATAGACGTAATGGTTTTTATACTGTCCAAACTGCATAGTCTATGCCCCTACACTAACCCTCACAGAACACTCTCCACAAAGTCCCATAAATGTAGTGAATGCCAGGACCACGCACACACACACATCTGGCCTGTATTTTACACAAACTAACTTCTGTGCTTACAGTATATTTGTTATGTAACATGGTTTTCTCTTACCCTGTCTGTAAGTATCTTTCATCTTCTCTGTGAGCCACAAAACAGATTTCACACCCAGTTTAGTGCCAAAATTTCTGTCAAACGGTGTAGGCACTCCACCCTAAACAAGCAAATACAGTAACTGTAATAACACATAAACCTTTCATCCATATTCACATTAATCAGCTGTTAATAACAGTCGTAACCTTAATGAAGTCCAATGAATTGCTGAGCTCTTACAGATGTGCAGTCACATGATCACAGATGGTGACTCACCTGCTGCAGGTGACCCAGAACATTGACCCTGCAGTCAAAGACGCCCTTCCCCTCAGCCGAGTAGAGATTATGAATGAAATCTGTGGTGTAGTGCTTGTGACACTTTTCATTCCTATAGAGAACAACCAAACAGACCACTGTGAGAAACCAACACAACAGCACCTGTGCCAAAGAGCCAGAAACATAGGAGACATACTGTTATGTCTGATATTTGATAATAAACTGTCAGTCTTCACAGACTGTGGGACTGTGGGTAACGTCAGTCTTCACAGACTGTGGGACTGTGGGTAACGTCAGTCTTCACAGACTGTGGGACTGTGGGTAACGTCAGTCTTCACAGACTGTGGGACTGTGGGTAACGTCAGTCTTCACAGACTGTGGCATTGTGGGTAACGTCAGTCTTCACAGACTGTGGCATTGTGGGTAATGTTAGTCATCACAGACTGTGGGACTGAGTAATGTCACCTCAGCACCAGACCACGCTGAATGTCATTCTTCATTTTCTCTGTCAGATGCTCCACGTTTGTCTGTAAGGAAACAGTGAAGATATCAGATTTAAGACGAGATGAGGTTGAGACATCTGTGATCACTACTGATGCCATATTCATCAGTTTATTCTTAATGATATCTGCAAACATTATTTACATAATGAAATCAGACCTAAAGCATCTGTCAGTTTCATGGGTTTGTGCGTTTTACTTTGAATTATTGATCATGATTTGATGACAGTAGAAATGCAGGTACATAAAGCTAATTACAGGCAGGTGATTTTTTCCAGGTACATTTGTTGTTATGCTGGGTGAAAGCCTCTTCACATCTTGATAGCAATCACTAATCGGTTTAAACATATATATTATATATATTTATATATAAATCTTCTGTGGAATCCACAGCACCATAAAATGTTCGTCCAATCATTGCATTCTGTCCAAATGTAATACCGGAATGTCCTAGTTGCCTGTCAAACTATGCATTTGCATACCTTCACCCTGCTTGCCAAGACAAACTTCCATCTTCAGTGTGTTCATGTTTTGGAGGAGGCGTGGCTCTGATGGGAAGGAGGGGTCTTTGGCATTCAAAGCTGGTTTGCTATCACTAGCCTCACCCAGATTGCCTACCCTACCTTTAAATGTTAATTAAATGAAACATTCCCTAAAGAACATGCCTCAAGTTCGTGGATGTTAAACGGTTCCTCAAAGATGTACACAGCATCCGCTCCTACAGCAATTCCTGTGGTGGTTGCCAGGTAACCACAATATCCTCCCATGGTTTCCACGATAAAGACACGGCGCTTGGTTCCAGATGCAGACTGCTTGATTTTATCACAACTCTGAAGAAACAGACATTCAGCAGATCACAGATCAGTTTAAAGACACAGACCTCTTGTCTGTGAGCTGTACTGAGTCTTACCTCCATGGCAGCGTTCACCGCAGTGTCTGTGCCCAGACTGAAGTCCGTGCCTGGCACATTGTTACTGATTGTAGCTGGAATCACACACATGGGAATACAGAGTTCATCGTAATGACCGCGAGCTTCAACCAGCTGAAGAACCCCTTCATATGCCTGCAGGAATCACCGATTAACAAAATGAGCCAGTGCGCACACACACACACAGACTCACAATTTCATAAACATGGAGTCTGTACCTCAAATCCACCAACCACCAGCAGGGACTGGATGCTATATTTTCTAATATTCTCCACAATGTTCTCCATGCAGGAGTTTGGAAGGGTTCTGACCAATTAAAGAAACATCGATAAATAAATGAGTAAAATTCTAACCACTAGGAAAAATGACTACATGAAGAGTCATAAGTGATCATGTGTGTTTATCAGACATTGAACACAGACATAGAACTGACCGTTTGGTACCCAGCAGTGAACCACCTTGTCCGGTCCATCCTGCAACATCATGCCAGTGCATTTCAGTCAACTGCACAGAGAAACACGTGTCACTTCCTGTTCTCACATCAGACTGGACTAAACAGGTATGTGTGTGTTTCTCACCGCGCCTTTGGCCAGACCCTCAAAACCATCGTGAATAGTGTAAACTCTGTGACCCTGAGCAAGTCCTACCCTGACTGCTGACCTCACAGCCGCATTCATTCCTGCGGCTGGAGCACCAACGTTCAGAACAGCCATGGAGTAATTACTCTAGAAAAACATACAACATTTCTGTGACATTAGAGAAACACAAAAAACCTGAGTGAATATGATTGAGCAGGAAGTGATGAAACATTTACAATGACAACAGGAACTTTTCATTGTTTTCATTGTAGATTTCAAGCTGAGTTCTACAACATCTGATAATATGCTGAAGACTGGAGTTTTCCTCACCTGTGACTGCGCTGGTTTCTGATGAGCTAACAGCTTGTATGTGTTCCAGTTGTTCTCAAAACTCCTGAAACGAGACAATGATTCATAAGATCAACACAGAGATTCATTCACATAAACAACTGATCAGAACTCACTTTCCCCGCAGCTGAATGGCCTCCTCAGGTCTCTGCTCATTCATGGCTTTCTGAACCTCCTTAGTCTAAACCAACAGAAACACAAAAACAAGTCATTCACATGAGAAGAAATGCTTTTAAAATGCATCTGTCCTGTGTTCAGGTGAGCTGCAGGTCCAAGGTCACAGTGTGTTGACTGTGTGTTTCTCACCATGTTGACACACTCCATGAGTGGCAGTCGCATGGCCTGATTCCCAGAGAGACTGATCACACATGCGGGCGTCTCGGGGGTTGCTTCCAGCAGAGCCACCACAGCCTCAACACCCATCTTACTGCTCTACACACACAGAACACATTCACATCTGACTGTTGTACACTGACTGACTCTATAAACGCACTGAACACTCTTACAACAAAAGCTAAATACAGAGGAAAAGCAGGGGAAAGATAAATACAGCAGTGTATCTAAACAGAAGCAGAACACAAGATTGCATCTTGTCAGTGAGGAGCAGAAGATCTACATCATCACTCACCAGAACTCTGTCAAACGCTGATGGAGTTCCACCCCTCTGAACATGACCCAACACAGTGACACGCGTGTCATAACCCAACCTCTGTACCACCAGCTACAGAGAGAGAAAAACACAGAGAGAGGGAGAGAAGGAGAGGACGGGGAGAGTGAAAGACAGAGAGACAGAGAGATATAGAAAGCTATAACTAACAACAAAACATGTCAGATGTAACATGCCTGACAGTGCTGCAGGTGTTATTTTCTCACATCTTTAACATAGTTTGATGAGATCAGCTTCCCATGTTTGTCGATGGCACCTTCTGCGATGATCACAATATTCAGACGGGAACCTTTACTACGACTCTGTAAACAAAACAAATCACACACACGAGTGAGAAATGTGAGGTTTTACATATTAATCTGCTCACCAATTAATGCACCAATAATCAGCCTCATCAATGTTACTAGTTCACTAATTCACATGCTGCTTTTGTTTGAAAGTGATATAAACATGGGCAGAACATCTCAGTTTTAGCACTGTGACCTTGGCTTCACCTCACCTCCCCCAGTCGAGCACACATGTGGTCCTCCCAACCATCCTCTGGTGGAACTTCTGGAATAAAGAGCCAGTCGGCACCAGACGCCAGAGCAGAAACCACAGCCAGATACCTGCAGAACCAGAGCCAAAACCAGATCAGATGAAATCAGAGAGAGATCGGATCATAAGTTGAACTGTAGCAGCAAACAGGACGTACCCGCAGTGGCGTCCCATTACCTCCAGCACAAATGTTCTCTGATGACTGAAAGATCAGATTCATGTGAGCAAACAGCACCATGTCACACGTCATTTCTACATGTTACATCATTTGAACAGATTCATTGTGTGGGTGTTTTTGAATGTTTGTATGTTTATGTGAACATGTGTTTGTGTGTTCTTGTATGTAGAGTGTGAGTTTACTTAATCACATGTTAAGTACTCAAAAGTCAGCAAAACCTGACAAATCTGAGCAAACATAAACAAGTTTGTGTGTGTTTCTGTACATGAATGACACAACAACAGACTGTAATCAATGCCCAGATGAGCTCATCTGTGTGTGTTCACCTCTGTGCAGTGGTGGTGATGGCATCTATAACCTCCATGATACGATGCAGGGCAGAATCAGCACCGATTGTCATGTCAGTCCCACAGAAATCATTATCAATGGAGCCCACCAGACCCACAATGTTCAGGTGAGTGTACTGCTGACCCAGAGAGTCTGTGATTCTTCCTGAAACACAAGCACAAATACACCTGTCACTCTCCACATACAGTCACAATGTCACACTGCCTGTCACTCTCCACATACAGTCACGATGTCACACTGCCTGTCACTCTCCACATACAGTCACGATGTCACACTGCCTGTCACTCTCCACATACAGTCACGATGTCACACTGCCTGTCACTCTCCACATACAGTCACGATGTCACACTGCCTGTCACTCTCCACATACAGTCACGATGTCACACTGCCTGTCACTCTCCACATACAGTCACGATGTCACACTGCCTGTCACTCTCCACATACAGTCACGATGTCACACTGCCTGTCACTCTCCACATACAGTCACGATGTCACACTGCCTGTCACTCTCCACATACAGTCACGATGTCACACGGCCTGTCACTCTCCACATACAGTCACGATGTCACACTGCCTGTCACTCTCCACATACAGTCACGATGTCACACGGCCTGTCACTCTCCACATACAGTCACGATGTCACACTGCCTGTCACTCTCCACATACAGTCACGATGTCACACTGCCTGTCACTCTCCACATACAGTCACGATGTCACACTGCCTGTCACTCTCCACATACAGTCACGATGTCACACTGCCTGTCACTCTCCACATAGTCACGATGTCACACTGCCTGTCACTCTCCACATACAGTCATGATGTCACACGGCCTGTTTTCTCCACTCACATACAGCTGGAAGTTTCTGTGAATTAAAGCAATGATTTCACAGATATGAAGGGTCTCTGAGATATAGTCATTATTATGTGAAGGTTTTTGATTCCACCTCAGGGAGAACAAACAGAACGTCTAGTGATGCTATTTTTCTAAAGAAAGTGTAGAATGAAAAAGTGAAGCAAGGGTTAGGGGAGAGAGTCACAAGAGAGACGTCATGTGTACAGATCAGCACAGAGACACAGAGTTTCACTCTCAAAACACAAGATCTGAGGGCATTTCATTCAGTCATTTAAAAATAAGAAAAACTACAACAACAGAAAGTGCTTCTTTTTATTTAGGACTTACATAAGTGAATCTGTGAATTGAATGTTAATACAATGAATTACCCAAACACAAATTATTTAACCCTTCAGTGCACAAATGTTGCAGCATTTTAGATTTCTGCTGGAGTTTCAGTTAGAATGAGCAACTGCAAGCAAACGCATTTCTGCACAGCATCAACCCTAACCCTAACTCAATAATTATCCATCCCAGTTCCACGTCTGTCTCGTCGTGGTTTTACCTTGTTTCACCAGCTCAGCCAGCAGGTCGCTCCACTCGCTGCGGAAGATGTTTGCTCCAGTAAGACTTCCGTCTCCTCCACACACACACAGGTTGGTGATGCCGCGCTGCACCAGGTGAAATGCTGCTGCCAGACGCCCGTCTCGGGTGGTAAAGGCTTTACAGCGGGCACTGCCGATGATGGTGCCGCCCTGATATACATGACATCACTGTTTCAACTCTTTTAGCAGTGTACAGTACAGAAGATTATTCTCATATCACTGCTCTGCTTTAATCTCAGAGTTTTCAGATTTCAGTCACATGTGCTACAAACATCTGTGAGAACGTTTCAGACTAACCAGCTGAATGATGTTAGTGACACTCTGCCAGTTTGCCAGTTTAATGTGGTCGCCTCCGTCCACCAGCCCCTGATAACCCTGAAAAATCAGCACACATCAGTGATACAGTATCACCCAGACAAACTCTGCAACTCATGCGTGTGGAGTGACATCTCCTACCTCATATATGAGGTAAACTTTGGCACCTACATAAATGCCCATGCGTGTTACTGCGCGGACGGCCGCGTTCATACCTGCAGGACATGCACACACACATCACTGTGTCACTGCTGACAGACAGCGTTAGACAGTTTGCAGTGCATTTAAATGTCAGATTTATGCATGTATCAGTGTTTACAGCAACATCCACATACATTGTCCACTGTCTGTTCTATGCCACATGAACCTCATGCATGTGTTTCTCCAATGACCCTTGCATTTAGAGCAAATTTAAGAAATCTGGCTCACACATAACATACATGGACACTAGTAAGGGGACATGACAAGGTGCTGCTGAGCTGATCAGACGTGTTACGCAACGCGCAGTGCACGCGCATCTCGCGCTCCATTAACCCTCATGAATAAAACAGCAAAAAGACACGAAGACTTCTGAGAATCAGTCAGTCCCACAAAACAACCATTAACATAGTTTTACATTGCCAAGTATGATTCCTAGGTGAACAGTTCACTGTATTTAACAGCAAGGCCGCAATCAGACCCCGCTGGCGGAGACTGAGTGAATTATCAGACCAGACAGGCGCAGTATTTGTTTGTTTATGTGAATCTCACCCTGCGCGTCCCCGCCGCTCGTCAGCACCGCGATGGCTTTCCCCGCGCCGCTCATCCGCAGCTTCTCGAAGTCCACATGCATGACGGCGGTGATGTGAAGCTGTGAACGAGAAAACAAGAAAAAACGAGAAGAAAACGAGAAAAAAACGAGAAGAAAACGAGAAAAAACGAGAAAAAAACGAGAAAACGACGCGTCGCGCGTCTTTGACGCAGTGATTGAACTTTATTCCACCCGCGCGCGCGCGCACGCTCGCTCGCTCACGCGCGCACGTCCGTCACGCTCCTCCTGTACTGCTCGCTGAGAGTGGCGGTGACTTTAACAACGTCTACATCATTAAAATAATAACTCATTATCAGATAAAACACAGACAGACACTTCAGACAAAACACAGACAGATAAAACACAGACAGATAAAACACAGACAGACACTTCAGACAAAACACAGACAGATAAAACACAGACAGATAAAACACAGACAGATAAAACACAGACAGACACTTCAGACAAAACACAGACAGATAAAACACAGACAGATAAAACACAGACAGACACTTCAGATAAAACACAGACAGATAACACACAGACAGATAAAACACTGACAGATAAAACACAGACAGACACTTCAGACAAAACACAGACAGATAAAACACAGACAGATAAAACACAGACAGACACTTCAGACAAAACACAGACAGATAAAACACAGACAGACACTTCAGATAAAACACAGACAGATAAAACACAGACAGATAAAACACAGACAGACACTTCAGATAAAACACAGACAGATAAAACACAGACAGATAAAACACAGACAGACACTTCAGATAAAACACAGACAGATAAAACACAGACAGATAAAACACAGACAGACACTTCAGATAAAACACAGACAGATAAAACACAGACAGACACTTCAGATAAAACACAGACAGATAAAACACAGACAGATAAAACACAGACAGACACTTCAGATAAAACACAGACAGATAACACACAGACAGACACTTCAGATAAAACACAGACAGATAAAAACACAGACAGATAAAAACACAGACAGACACTTCAGATAAAAACACAGACAGATAAAACACAGACAGACACTTCAGATAAAACACAGACAGATAAAACACAGACAGATAAAACACAGACAGATAAAACACAGACAGACACTTCAGACAAAACACAGACAGATAAAACACAGACAGATAAAACACAGACAGATAAAACACTGACAGATAAAACACAGACAGATACAACACAGACAGATAAAACACTGACAGATAAAACACAGACAGATAACACACAGACAGATAAAACACAGACAGACACTTCAGACAAAACACAGACAGATAAAACACAGACAGATAAAACACAGACAGATAAAACACAGACAGACACTTCAGACAAAACACAGACAGATAAAACACAGACAGATAAAACACAGACAGACACTTCAGATAAAACACAGACAGATAAAACACAGACAGATAAAACACAGACAGACACTTCAGATAAAACACAGACAGATAAAACACAGACAGACACTTCAGATAAAACACAGACAGATAAAACACAGACAGATAAAACACAGACAGATAAAACACAGACAGATAAAACACAGACAGACACTTCAGATAAAACACAGACAGATAAAACACAGACAGATAAAACACAGACAGACACTTCAGATAAAACACAGACAGATAAAACACAGACAGACACTTCAGATAAAACACAGACAGACACTTCAGATAAAACACAGACAGATAAAACACAGACAGATAAAACACAGACAGATAAAACACAGACAGACACTTCAGATAAAACACAGACAGATAAAACACAGACAGATAAAACACAGACAGACACTTCAGATAAAACACAGACAGATAAAACACAGACAGATAAAACACAGACAGATAAAACACAGACAGACACTTCAGATAAAACACAGACAGATAACACACAGACAGACACTTCAGATAAAACACAGACAGATAAAACACAGACAGATAAAACACAGACAGACACTTCAGATAAAACACAGACAGATAACACACAGACAGACACTTCAGATAAAACACAGACAGACACTTCAGATAAAACACAGACAGATAAAACACAGACAGATAAAACACAGACAGATAAAACACAGACAGACACTTCAGATAAAACACAGACAGATAAAACACAGACAGATAACACACAGACAGACACTTCAGATAAAACACAGACAGATAAAACACAGACAGATAAAACACAGACAGACACTTCAGATAAAACACAGACAGATAAAACACAGACAGACACTTCAGATAAAACACAGACAGATAAAACACAGACAGACACTTCAGATAAAACACAGACAGATAAAACACAGACAGATAAAACACAGACAGATAAAACACAGACAGACACTTCAGATAAAACACAGACAGATAAAACACAGACAGACACTTCAGATAAAACACAGACAGATAACACACAGACAGACACTTCAGATAAAACACAGACAGATAACACACAGACAGATAAAACACAGACAGATAACACACAGACAGACACTTCAGATAAAACACAGACAGATAAAACACAGACAGATAACACACAGACAGACACTTCAGATAAAACACAGACAGATAAAACACAGACAGATAAAACACAGACAGACACTTCAGATAAAACACAGACAGATAAAACACAGACAGACACTTCAGATAAAACACAGACAGATAAAACACAGACAGACACTTCAGATAAAACACAGACAGATAAAACACAGACAGATAAAACACAGACAGACACTTCAGATAAAACACAGACAGATAAAACACAGACAGATAAAACACAGACAGATAAAACACTGACAGATAAAACACAGACAGATAAAACACAGACAGATAAAACACAGACAGATAAAACACAGACAGATAAAACACAGACAGATAACACACAGACAGACACTTCAGATAAAACACAGACAGATAAAACACAGACAGATAAAACACAGACAGACACTTCAGATAAAACACAGACAGATAAAACACAGACAGACACTTCAGATAAAACACAGACAGATAAAAACACAGACAGACACTTCAGATAAAAACACAGACAGATAACACACAGACAGACACTTCCAGATAAAACACAGACAGATAACACACAGACAGATAAAACACAGACAGACACTTCAGATAAAACACAGACAGATAAACACAGACAGATAAAACACAGACAGACACTTCCAGATAAAACACAGACAGATAAACACAGACAGACACTTCAGATAAAACACAGACAGATAAAACACAGACAGATAAAACACAGACAGACACTTCAGATAAAACACAGACAGATAAACACAGACAGACACTTCAGATAAAACACAGACAGATAAAACACAGACAGATAACACACAGACAGACACTTCAGATAAAACACAGACAGATAAAACACAGACAGATAAAACACAGACAGACACTTCAGATAAAAACACAGACAGATAAAACACAGACAGACACTTCAGATAAAACACAGACAGATAAAACACAGACAGACACTTCAGATAAAAACACAGACAGATAAAACACAGACAGATAAAACACAGACAGACACTTCCAGATAAAACACAGACAGATAAAACACAGACAGATAAAACACAGACAGATAAAACACTGACAGATAAAACACAGACAGATAAAACACAGACAGATAAAACACAGACAGATAAAACACAGACAGATAACACACAGACAGACACTTCAGATAAAACACAGACAGATAAAACACAGACAGATAAAACACAGACAGACACTTCAGATAAAACACAGACAGATAAAACACAGACAGACACTTCAGATAAAACACAGACAGATAAAACACAGACAGACACTTCAGATAAAACACAGACAGATAACACACAGACAGACACTTCAGATAAAACACAGACAGATAACACACAGACAGATAAAACACAGACAGACACTTCAGATAAAACACAGACAGATAAAACACAGACAGACACTTCAGATAAAACACAGACAGATAACACACAGACAGACACTTCAGATAAAACACAGACAGATAAAACACAGACAGATAAAACACAGACAGACACTTCAGATAAAACACAGACAGATAAAACACAGACAGACACTTCAGATAAAACACAGACAGATAACACACAGACAGACACTTCAGATAAAACACAGACAGATAACACACAGACAGATAAAACACAGACAGATAAAACACAGACAGACACTTCAGATAAAACACAGACAGATAAAACACTGACAGATAAAACACAGACAGATAAAACACAGACAGATAAAACACAGACAGACACTTTAGATAAAACACAGACAGATAAAACACAGACAGATAAAACACAGACAGATAAAACACAGACAGACACTTCAGATAAAACACAGACAGATAAAACACAGACAGACACTTCAGATAAAACACAGACAGATAAAACACAGACAGATAAAACACAGACAGATAAAACACAGACAGACACTTCAGATAAAACACAGACAGATAACACACAGACAGACACTTCAGATAAAACACAGACAGATAAAACACAGACAGACACTTCAGATAAAAACACAGACAGATAAAACACAGACAGATAAACACAGACAGATAAAACACAGACAGACACTTCAGATAAAACACAGACAGATAAAACACAGACAGATAAAACACAGACAGATAAAACACAGACAGATAACACACAGACAGATAAAACACAGACAGACACTTCAGATAAAACACAGACAGATAAAACACAGACAGACACTTCAGATAAAACACAGACAGATAAAACACTGACAGATAAAACACTGACAGATAAAACACAGACAGACACTTCAGATAAAACACAGACAGATAAAACACAGACAGATAAAACACAGACAGACACTTCAGATAAAACACAGACAGATAAAACACAGACAGATAAAACACAGACAGATAAAACACAGACAGATAAAACACAGACAGACACTTCAGATAAAACACAGACAGATAAAACACAGACAGACACTTCAGATAAAACACAGACAGATAAAACACAGACAGATAAAACACAGACAGATAAAACACAGACAGACACTTCAGATAAAACACAGACAGATAAAACACAGACAGATAAAACACAGACAGATAAAACACAGACAGATAAAACACAGACAGACACTTTAGATAAAACACAGACAGATAAAACACAGACAGATAAAACACAGACAGATAAAACACAGACAGACACTTCAGATAAAACACAGACAGATAAAACACAGACAGACACTTCAGATAAAACACAGACAGATAAAACACAGACAGATAAAACACAGACAGATAAAACACAGACAGATAAAACACAGACAGACACTTCAGATAAAACACAGACAGATAAAACACAGTCAGATAAAACACAGACAGATAAAACACAGACAGATAAAACACAGACAGATAAAACACAGACAGACACTTCAGATAAAACACAGACAGATAAAAACACAGACAGACACTTCAGATAAAACACAGACAGATAAAACACAGACAGATAAAACACAGACAGACACTTCAGATAAAACACAGACAGATAAAACACAGACAGATAAAACACAGACAGACACTTCAGATAAAACACAGACAGATAAAACACAGACAGATAAAACACAGACAGATAAAACACAGACAGATAAAACACAGACAGACACTTCAGATAAAACACAGACAGATAAAACACAGACAGATAAAACACAGACAGATAAAACACAGACAGACACTTCAGATAAAACACAGACAGATAAAACACAGACAGATAAAACACAGACAGATAAAAACACAGACAGATAAAACACAGACAGACACTTCAGATAAAACACAGACAGATAAAACACAGACAGATAAAAACACAGACAGACACTTCAGATAAAACACAGACAGATAAAACACAGACAGATAAAACACAGACAGACACTTCAGATAAAACACAGACAGATAACACACAGACAGACACTTCAGATAAAACACAGACAGATAAAACACAGACAGACACTTCAGATAAAACACAGACAGATAAAACACAGACAGACACTTCAGATAAAACACAGACAGATAAAACACTGACAGATAAAACACTGACAGATAAAACACAGACAGACACTTCAGATAAAACACAGACAGATAAAACACAGACAGATAAAACACAGACAGATAAAACACAGACAGACACTTCAGATAAAACACAGACAGATAACACACAGACAGACACTTCAGATAAAACACAGACAGATAAAACACAGACAGACACTTCAGATAAAACACAGACAGATAAAACACAGACAGACACTTCAGATAAAACACAGACAGATAAAACACTGACAGATAAAACACTGACAGATAAAACACAGACAGACACTTCAGATAAAACACAGACAGATAAAACACAGACAGATAAAACACAGACAGACACTTCAGATAAAACACAGACAGATAAAACACAGACAGATAAAACACAGACAGATAAAACACAGACAGACACTTCAGATAAAACACAGACAGATAAAACACAGACAGATAAAACACAGACAGATAAAACACAGACAGACACTTCAGATAAAACACAGACAGATAACACACAGACAGACACTTCAGATAAAACACAGACAGATAAAACACAGACAGATAAAACACAGACAGACACTTCAGATAAAACACAGACAGATAAAACACAGACAGACACTTCAGATAAAACACAGACAGATAACACACAGACAGATAAAACACAGACAGATAAAACACAGACAGATAAAACACAGACAGATAAAACACAGACAGACACTTCAGATAAAACACAGACAGATAACACACAGACAGACACTTCAGATAAAACACAGACAGATAAAACACAGACAGATAAAACACAGACAGACACTTCAGATAAAACACAGACAGATAAAACACAGACAGACACTTCAGATAAAAACACAGACAGATAAACACAGACAGATAAAACACAGACAGATAAAACACAGACAGATAAAACACAGACAGACACTTCAGATAAAAACAGACAGATAAAACACAGACAGACACTTCAGATAAAACACAGACAGATAACACACAGACAGATAAAACACAGACAGATAAAACACAGACAGATAAAACACAGACAGACACTTCAGATAAAAACAGACAGATAAAACACAGACAGACACTTCAGATAAAACACAGACAGATAAAACACTGACAGATAAAACACTGACAGATAAAACACAGACAGATAAAACACAGACAGACACTTCAGATAAAACACAGACAGATAAAACACAGACAGACACTTCAGATAAAACACAGACAGATAAAACACAGACAGATAAAACACAGACAGACACTTCAGATAAAACACAGACAGATAACACACAGACAGATAAAACACAGACAGATAAAACACAGACAGATAAAACACAGACAGACACTTTAGATAAAACACAGACAGATAAAACACAGACAGATAAAACACAGACAGATAAAACACAGACAGACACTTCAGATAAAACACAGACAGATAAAACACAGACAGACACTTCAGATAAAACACAGACAGATAAAACACAGACAGATAAAACACAGACAGATAAAACACAGACAGACACTTCAGATAAAACACAGACAGATAAAACACAGACAGATAAAACACAGACAGATAAAACACAGACAGATAAAACACAGACAGATAAAACACAGACAGACACTTCAGATAAAACACAGACAGATAAAACACAGACAGACACTTCAGATAAAACACAGACAGATAAAACACAGACAGATAAAACACAGACAGACACTTCAGATAAAACACAGACAGATAAAACACAGACAGATAAAACACAGACAGACACTTCAGATAAAACACAGACAGATAAAACACAGACAGATAAAACACAGACAGATAAAACACAGACAGATAAAACACAGACAGACACTTTAGATAAAACACAGACAGATAAAACACAGACAGATAAAACACAGACAGATAAAACACAGACAGACACTTCAGATAAAACACAGACAGATAAAACACAGACAGATAAAACACAGACAGATAAAACACAGACAGATAAAACACAGACAGACACTTCAGATAAAACACAGACAGATAAAACACAGACAGATAAAACACAGACAGACACTTCAGATAAAACACAGACAGATAAAACACAGACAGATAAAACACAGAC
Organism: Chromobotia macracanthus; assembly: GCA_036877525.1. Classification (NCBI taxonomy): domain Eukaryota; kingdom Metazoa; phylum Chordata; class Actinopteri; order Cypriniformes; family Botiidae; genus Chromobotia; species Chromobotia macracanthus. Next base: position 14,214,104 of record JAZGTH010000008.1, read on the forward strand.
AGACACTTCAGATAAAACACAGACAGATAACACACAGACAGACACTTCAGATAAAACACAGACAGATAAAACACAGACAGACACTTCAGATAAAACACAGACAGATAAAACACAGACAGACACTTCAGATAAAACACAGACAGATAAAACACTGACAGATAAAACACTGACAGATAAAAACACAGACAGACACTTCAGATAAAACACAGACAGATAAAACACAGACAGATAAAAACACAGACAGATAAAACACAGACAGACACTTCAGATAAAAACACAGACAGATAAAACACAGACAGACACTTCAGATAAAACACAGACAGATAAAACACAGACAGACACTTCAGATAAAACACAGACAGATAAAACACAGACAGACACTTCAGATAAAACACAGACAGATAAAACACTGACAGATAAAACACTGACAGATAAAACACAGACAGACACTTCAGATAAAACACAGACAGATAAAACACAGACAGATAAAACACAGACAGACACTTCAGATAAAACACAGACAGATAAAACACAGACAGATAAAACACAGACAGATAAAACACAGACAGACACTTCAGATAAAACACAGACAGATAAAACACAGACAGATAAAACACAGACAGATAAAACACAGACAGACACTTCAGATAAAACACAGACAGATAACACACAGACAGACACTTCAGATAAAACACAGACAGATAAAACACAGACAGATAAAACACAGACAGACACTTCAGATAAAACACAGACAGATAAAACACAGACAGACACTTCAGATAAAACACAGACAGATAACACACAGACAGATAAAACACAGACAGATAAAACACAGACAGATAAAACACAGACAGATAAAACACAGACAGACACTTCAGATAAAACACAGACAGATAACACACAGACAGACATTCAGATAAAACACAGACAGATAAAACACAGACAGATAAAACACAGACAGACACTTCAGATAAAACACAGACAGATAAAACACAGACAGACACTTCAGATAAAACACAGACAGATAACACACAGACAGATAAAACACAGACAGATAAAACACAGACAGATAAAACACAGACAGACACTTCAGATAAAAACAGACAGATAAAACACAGACAGACACTTCAGATAAAACACAGACAGATAACACAGACAGATAAAACACAGACAGATAAAACACAGACAGATAAAACACAGACAGACACTTCAGATAAAAACAGACAGATAAAACACAGACAGACACTTCAGATAAAACACAGACAGATAAAACACTGACAGATAAAACACTGACAGATAAAACACAGACAGATAAAACACAGACAGACACTTCAGATAAAACACAGACAGATAAAACACAGACAGACACTTCAGATAAAACACAGACAGATAAAACACAGACAGATAAAACACAGACAGACACTTCAGATAAAACACAGACAGATAACACACAGACAGACACTTCAGATAAAACACAGACAGATAACACACAGACAGACACTTCAGATGAATTCTGCAGGAGGAACATGTTCTCTGGGATTGTTTTTGTTTCTCTGCTAACAGGAACACGTTATTCTTACAGTATCGTGATGGTACAGGAGGTAGTGATGTACACATACTGTATATTACTTGTATTTTGTGTATATTACTTGTATTTTGTGTATATTACTTGTATTTTGTGTATATTACTTGTATTTTGTGTATTGTATGTGCATGTCACTGAAGTATGTATCAGAGCTCTGGCTCTGTGCTCGTGTGCAGTATCATCACACTTTCTATAGTGCTGCACGTTTAGTGCCCTCACAGTGCCGCGCATGTGCAGTGAGCGGCTGTTGTCATAGACACCGCGCATGTGCAGTGAGCGGCTGTTGTCATAGACACCGCGCATGTGCAGTGAGCGGCCGTTGTCATAGACACCGCGGATGTGCAGTGAGCGGCCGTTGTCATAGACACCGCGCATGTGCAGTGAGCGGCTGTTGTCATAGACACCGCGCATGTGCAGTGAGCGGCTGTTGTCATAGACACCGCGCATGTGCAGTGAGCGGCTGTTGTCATAGACACCGCGCATGTGCAGTGAGCGGCTGTTGTCATAGACACCGCGCATGTGCAGTGAGCGGCTGTTGTCATAGACACCGCGCATGTGCAGTGAGCGGCTGTTGTCATAGACACCGCGCATGTGCAGTGAGCGGCTGTTGTCATAGACACCGCGCATGTGCAGTGAGCGGCTGTTGTCATAGACACCGCGGGGATCTGCTGGAGCTCGACGCGTTCAGGAGGAACATCTGCAGCTCGACGCGTTCAGGAGGAACATCTGCAGCTCGACGCGTTCAGGAGGAACATCTGCAGCTCGACGCGTTCAGGAGGAACATCTGCAGCTCGACGCGTTCAGGAGGAACATCTGCAGCTCGACGCGTTCAGGAGGAACATCTGCAGCTCGACGCGTTCAGGAGGAACATCTGCAGCATGAAGTTAACCCGTAAACTCGTGCTGGCCCGGGCTAAAGCTGCACACCTGGACAGCGTGAAGAAGTTAAACTGCTGGTGTGACCACCATGTCACGTCGCGGTGACTGTTGAAATGTTCAGTGTGCATGTCGTGACGTGTTTGTTGAATAGCCAATGTTTTAACCATTCATTGTGTTTTTCAGGGGCTGTAATCTGACAGATGTAAGTTTTGAATATTTGATCTGCCTAATAATCAAAGATAAACATTCGTTTATTTCAGTATAAACAGTGCCGGAATCGGATGGTATCCAATGGTTACTATATCAGTTTATATGGAACGCCAACTTTAAAGATTATCATGGTATTACCGTCGTATCATTGTCCTCAAACATGGTAGAAGTATGGTAGTTTATGCCAGGGTCTTCCATCCAAAATGGCTTTTTCTTTAAACCTAGTGAGCTCCCTACCAAGGCAGCATTCTAGGCACATTCAGAGTCAGTAATATTAGTAAACTAATATCAATATGTTTTTCACAGATATCTATATTTTTGGAAATCCCTAATGTTGAGGTTCTCACACTGAGGTTTGTTGAGGCATTTTGTTATTACTCAACAATCACTGTTATTGTTTTGTTATTAGAACAATCACTGTCATAATGAATACCATCATGCATCAGGAATAATATTTACTCTGTCTTTATTGTGTCAGTGCTAATAAAATCTCTTCTCTGGAGCCCATATCATCCTGTCAGCACCTCATTGAGCTCTATCTGAGACGCAACAACATTCAGAGTCTGTCAGAACTGAAGTACCTGCAGAATTTGACCCGTTTAAAGGTTCTGTGGTTAGCAGAGAATCCGTGCTGTGATTCTGACTCAGTCAAATACCGTCTGACAGTCCTCAGAAATCTGCCTGGACTGCACAAACTCGACAACCAGGGTGAGTGAAGATGACAGATCTGTCCTGAGGTCATGTTTCGTGCAGTGCCGCTGGAGTTGACTGGTGAAGTTGAACACATATGTACACTATCCCACAAAGCAATATTACACCATGTGCTCTGTTCTAACAGTCACCTACGATTCTATGCATGCACAGCACTCACACTGTACACTGCAGAAATAGTGGATGTGGAGTATAATCCCATTTCAAACACAGCTCATCTCTTAGTGGTCACAGAGGAGGAACTTGCACTTGCATTGAAGGAAGGGGAAGAGCTTGTCACCCCCCCAAGCCCTGCCTCCATCAGCTCTGCCAATGGCCTTACAGAGGCAGACCCAGAGACCGACCCTCTCAATTACAGCATGGAGGAAACAAAGTAAGATTTTCAATTATTTAATTTACTTATCTAAATATTCCAAACATGTAACTGATCCTGTACTGATGTTTGAATTGTGGTGTTCAGTAAAATTCGCGCTCAGCTAGGAATGAAGCTATTACCTAGAGACAAGTTTCCATTGCTGTCGTCCCCGAGGGAGGCTGGAGAAACACAGAGGAGGAAGGTACGAACAACCAGCAGCACTACAACACACACACAGACTGAATTATTGCAGTGATTCTTCACTGCTGGATCACCTGTGTGTTCAGGTCATAGATCTGTGAAATTTTTCTATTTTAGCCAGTGTTAATAATTTAGCATTTTTGCCTGTTCATGGTTCAAGCATTTAAATGTCTGGTCATGAATGTACACTCAGGAGGACAACAGTAGTGAACTGCTATATCTTACAGTATCTTTGACGTGAAGGTTTGTAAATGGTTTCTTTTGGCTGCAGAGTCACACACTGGAGGCCGTTCTGCTCCTGCTAAAGGATTTGGACACTGACGAGCTGAAGATCGTCCAATCAGTTGCTGAGAGCAAACTCAGATGCCGCAGTCGACAGAGAGAACGCCAGAAATCTCCCGTCTGTACATAAAATCACCAGCTGCACATCAGATCCAATTTTTGGGATAGATCTCTGAATATTTTTGCACTACAGATAATAAAGACATATTTGCATAAAGAGATATTGTAATACATAATGTCTCAAATAACATTTCAGAAGAAACATTACTTAAGAGCTCAGTCCAGACCTGTTACTGTGTCGTTCAGTGTCTTTACACTTATTTAAGCCACAGAAACAGGAAAAGCAATTAAACACACTTCACAGATCAGATTATGAATAAGTAGAAAGTCATATGTACAGTTTGTTTGAATGTTGTTTATCAGATCGACAGACCTATGATTGTTACCACATTGCATTCAAACTAATGAAACTTCTGTGCTTTCGGTTCGTTGTAATCAAATATAAGCATAATTACTTTGTCATGTGTTGACAATATGTATGAGAGTGCTTTTTTTATGCAAATAAACTCAGATGCACAAGAAATTTCTTGTTTTTCACCAGGTTCATAATGTACATGATTAGGGTGACAGGATGGTTATGTGATGGTTAAAACAGTAACTTTCAGCTCCACTGGTTAAGTCTTACAAATGTCAAGCTGCTTTCATGTGAAGCACAACCTCCCTGTTAACACTCAAAGGTTATTACTGATCACATGATCAATATCATCAAGAAATCAGACTGTTAATGACAGTGCATTGATTATGGTCAAAATACACATGGACTGACGCAAAAAAGTAGCAATTCTACCAAAAAAAAGCACAGAGATGATATCTACTGTTTTAAACAGTCATCATATGAGCAATTGTGAAACAAAACAAATACACACTTTCCCCCAAAACTACAGGTTTAAATAGCTCATTTTATCTTTGTTTAAAACTTGACTGAAAGATTAGCTGAACTTAAAAAACTACAACACATGATATGAAAATCACCTTTCCGATCGCAGTGAGGGTGCTGGATGACGAACACGAACATATGCAGAGAGAGTGAACATCTGACAGTAAACACATTTACACCCTCATGAGATCATATACTCTTTCACATGCACTTCACAAATTTAATTAATTGTTTCATCAAAATGTTCCACATTTGAAATTACTCACACTAAGTCCAGTATCAAACACTCTTCACCATCCAGTTCAGCAATAAATAAGATCAAATCTCTCTACATTTTGTACTCATGGATTATCTTGTCAATTACTGTAAATATGGTCTCATGTTGACTCTAAACATCTTATTTTAAACATATTATTTTAGTTATATACTCTAAATAATAATCAAACCTGAGTATCGTTTGTGCAGTCTGTGTGGTGGTGTTGGGATAAACTGAGTAAAAACACAGTAAACAGTGTGTAAAAGCCAACAGCAGGTAACAGTGATTCTGAATGTTGTAGTGTTAAAATCCATTGGTTTATCTTCTGAGGAGTTCTGTTCTCACTGGCTGATTCTGTAGTGACAAAATAAGAATAAGTCTTCAAACAAAGAGAAAAACACGGTATGACAAAAAGAGGATGAAAACAAATGTTTGGTGGTGTGGGTCGGGTTTGTAGAACCTTCGTTTGTGTCTGATGTGCAGAAAGCATTAAGTCTGATTTGGCATCCGTCTAATCTGACTGGTTTCTGCCAACAACTGGAAGTAATGGAAAGTATTTCCCTTTCCGTTGTGTTCTTAATTGTAAACGGTTATCTGTTAGTTCTTACTGCTGTGAACTGCTGTGTAAAACAGCAGTTAAATGCTCTGTGTGTTTTTCATGAGATCTTCACCCTCCTCCTCAGCCAGGGTTTACATTTACATTTATTCATTTAGCAGACGCTTTTATCCAAAGTGACTTACAAAAGGACAAGAGCATTGAACATTTTGCCTTGCGAGCCGACAAGCCAAGTCTACATAGCTACATTTACAAGCGTACATTGTATTCTGCTACTAGAGACAAGTTGAACTAGAGACAAGATGAAGTAGAGACAGAATGAACTAGAGACAAGATGAACTAGAGACACAATGAACTAGAGACAAGATGAACTAGAGGCACAATGAACTAGAGACACAATGAACTAGAGACAAGATGAAGTAGAGACACAATGAACTAGAGACGAGATGAACTAAAGACGAGATGAAGTAGAGACACAATGAACTAGAGACAAGATGAACTAGAGGCACAATGAACTAGAGACAAGATGAACTAGAGACAAGATGAACTAGAGACAAGATGAACTAGAGACACGATGAACTAGAGACGAGATGAACTAGAGACGAGATGAACTACAGACGAGATGAAGTAGAGACAGAATGAACTAGAGACAGAATGAACTAGAGACAAGATGAACTAGAGACAAGATGAACTAGAGACAAGATGAACTAGAGACACGATGAACTAGAGACGAGATGAACTAGAGACGAGATGAACTAGAGACGAGATGAACTAGAGACAGAATGAACTAGAGACAGAATGAACTAGAGACAAGATGAACTAGAGACGAGATGAACTAGAGACGAGATGAACTAGAGACAAGATGAACTAGAGACACGATGAACTAGAGACAAGATGAACTAGAGACAGAATGAACTAGAGACACAATGAACTAGAGACAAGATGAACTAGAGACAAGATGAACTAGAGACAAGATGAACTAGAGACGAGATGAACTAGAGATGAGATGAACTAGAGATGAGATGAACTAGAGACAGAATGAACTAGAGACAGAATGAACTAGAGACAAGATGAACTAGAGACACGATGAACTAGAGACACGATGAACTAGAGACAAGATGAAGTAGAGACAAGATGAACTAGAGACAAGATGAACTAGAGACAAGATGAAGTAGAGACAAGATGAAGTAGAGACGAGATGAACTAGAGATGAGATGAACTAGAGACAGAATGAACTAGAGACACGATGAACTAGAGACACGATGAACTAGAGACATGATGAACTAGAGACAAGATGAACTAAAGACAAGATGAACTAGAGACAAGATAAACTAGAGATGAGATGAACCAGAGACGAGATGAACTAGAGACAGAATGAACTAGAGACAAGATGAACTAGAGACGAGATGAACTAGAGACGAGATGAACTAGAGACAAGATGAAGTAGAGACGAGATGAACTAGAGACAAAATGAACTAGAGACAGAATGAACTAGAGACAAGATGAACTAGAGACAGAATGAACTAGAGACAGAATGAACTAGAGACACAATGAACTAGAGACAGAATGAACTAGAGACAGAATGAACTAGAGACAGAATGAACTAGAGACACGATGAACTAGAGACAAAATGAACTAGAGACAAGATGAACTAGAGACGAGATGAACCAGAGACGAGATGAACTAGAGACAGAATGAACTAGAGACAGAATGAACTAGAGACAGAATGAACTAGAGACGAGATGAACTAGAGACGAGATGAACTAGAGACAAGATGAAGTAGAGACAGAATGAACTAGAGACAGAATGAACTAGAGACAGAATGAACTAGAGACACGATGAACTAGAGACAAGATGAACTAGAGACAGAATGAACTAGAGACAGAATGAACTAGAGACGAGATGAACTAGAGACACAATGAACTAGAGACAAGATGAACTAGAGACAGAATGAACTAGAGACATAATGAACTAGAGACATAATGAACTAGAGACAAGATGAACTAGAGACAAGATGAACTAGAGACACAATGAACTAGAGACAAGATGAACTAGAGACACAATGAACTAGAGACACAATGAACTAGAGACGAGATGAACTAGAGACGAGATGAACTAGAGACAAGATGAACTAGAGACAGAATGAACTAGAGACAAGATGAAGTAGAGACAAGATGAAGTAGAGACAAGATGAACTAGAGACAAGATGAACTAGAGACAAGATGAACTAGAGACAAAATGAACTAGAGACAGAATGAACTAGAGACAGAATGAACTAGAGACAAGATGAACTAGAGACACAATGAACTAGAGACGAGATGAACTAGAGACAAAATGAACTAGAGACAGAATGAACTAGAGACAGAATGAACTAGAGACAAGATGAACTAGAGACACAATGAACTAGAGACGAGATGAACTAGAGACAGAATGAACTAGAGACACAATGAACTAGAGACACAATGAACTAGAGACGAGATGAACTAGAGACGAGATGAACTAGAGACGAGATGAACTAGAGACAGAATGAACTAGAGACAGAATGAACTAGAGACGAGATGAACTAGAGACGAGATGAAGTAGAGACAGAATGAACTAGAGACAGAATGAACTAGAGACAGAATGAACTAGAGATGAGATGAACTAGAGACAGAATGAACTAGAGACAGAATGAACTAGAGACACAATGAACTAGAGACAAGATGAACTAGAGACAAGATGAACTAGAGACGAGATGAACTAGAGACAAGATGAACTAGAGACAGAATGAACTATTATTAAATATTGTCACAGTTTGGTAAATAACCACCACTGCAGCTCGACTGTATGAATTATCGTTTACAAGCTTTTTGTGAAATATAAGGCAAAAACCTAAAGCTGCAGTTGTCGCTCAAGAACTGTGACGTCATATCCGATCGGACTCATTTGCTTCAGTCAGTCACACTTTGCATGAAGCTCCAACAGTGGATTCATCTTCTGCAGATTCTCCTTAACCTGCTGTACAAACACAAAGAACAGATGAATCTGTAATACTGAACACAGCTACAGGTCCCTTATAAAGCTCCTGCGGTCCAAATACAGCCAACAGATCACATCGTACGATGTCCTGGGTTTCAAGGTCGGTCTGATAATCTGATCTGTGTCCTTCCTGAACTCCATCCAGGCATGTTTGTGTATGAATCCTTCAGTTTTGGAGTATTTCACAAACACATTGTAACATCTGATAACAGATATTGTGAACCCTTTAGAGCATAGTTGTTCTTGTATAGTAACAAAGTACTAAAGATTGCAACTGCACATGTTTGATGTTCTTGGTGTTGCAACATGTTGTATCTGACTCACACAGGAAACAAATTATTCAAGTGAAAATTCATATTTTATTGGTTCCATTAATTTAATCAAGGGCAGAAATTAAAGACAAAAACAAAGCTCTTATAGGGGCATCTACAAGGATAAAAAAGGAAAAGTCTCCAGTTTGTTTCAATTACAAGTGCAGAGCTTTAATCCATTCAGACTCATCCAGCAAAAAAAGGAAAAACACTGTAAAAACTGAGAAAGATTTGAGCAGTTTTCAGTGACAGAAAACCTGTTAACACATCTAGTTCTCCACAGCTGGTGTCTCTTCACAAAACCCAAAAACTTCATGTGTGTGTAACTGACAAAACAACCCAGAAACACATCAGTTTAATGCATCTTTACCTGATAGAAACTGATTAAACAAAAAAAAAACAGTCAGGCAACAAACTGAGAATGTGCCCTTGATTTTAACATGTTTTACACAAGTAAAACAGTATTAATATTTATAACAATGATAAGGGGAAAAGACAAAGTTCATGTGTTTTATCTTTCAGCTCTTCCTATTTTTTACACATTAGATCAGAATGGCTTTATGTGACTCTGAGGATTACATCTCATTACAGTTTTACAGAAATCTGCTACTACCTTAAATATACAAGCACAAATACACCAAATGAATCAGAAGTCCACACTAATTGACTCTCTTTAAAAAATAATACAAACCAATACAATTTGAGAGTTTAATCTATAAGGACCTCGGCAGTCCTGTTTCTCCTTGGTTTGCAGCTTTCAACATCGTTAAAAAAAAAAGAGAAAATAAATGAAAACATTTTAGGGAAATAAAGGCTGGTATAAAACACGGATAAAATTCTCCATGTGCATTCTGAGTTTAAAAGCTCTCCATGTGAACCAATCCAGACTATTAAACAACGTGACACTCACAGATCCATCAGAGAAAGACCTGAACCTGCTCTGCTCAGACAGGAAATCAGTCTGCCGTTTTAAATGCTTTTGAGTGGATCTCGCAAATCTGTGAACAACATACAACACTCTAAAGCAAAATAGAAAGAAATTTGCATAAACAAAAAGAATCTCCCATTCTCATTACTGTATGTGGTAAAAAAAAATTTACATCACTGTTTTCACTGTAGTTATCAGTAATGTTGCTGATTTCAGTGTTTAAAATAAAAGATTATATAGCAGTTGTTACAGTAAGGGAATAAAACAATTACAGTAATGAGAATCACTGACATTCAGGAGAACAGAGACAAGCTGCAAATCTTCTGTGTTGTTTGATTGACACGTTCTATATGAACTCTGTCTACATGCTGCTCAGAGGAGGTTCAGCTCCGTAAATCACCAACAATAAAACCGTGAGCACACGTTTTAAAACTGTGCTGTGTGTGTGTTTTGCCGAGGCTCTCATCTCTGGTCCTCTAACACAGGAAGACCAGTGCTGGGGGCCGAACTGCACCTACATGAACCAGTCGACCTTCTGACCACACGGCTGCAAACTCTCTCACTGAGATGCCTGTGAGGTGGGGTTGTCGTTCTTGCCCTCCTGGCTGGACGGAGGCTTGTTGTTCCAGGGGCTGTTGGCACCCAGCGCAGGTGAGTTGTTAAAGCTGT